>JAJOZX010004861.1:330000-342500 GCA_023014485.1 Bathynomus jamesi | reverse complement strand
ACACGACACACTCTTCCTTTTCTACTTCCCACCGTTGTTTGGGGAGTTACAGAGTTCAGAGTAAGATTAGGGACTAGTTTCTCCATTATTTTTCAAGTGTAAATAATGGTGTATCTCTCTCTTCTCCTTTCCAGTGAATATAGGTTTAATTCGCGTAACCTTTCTCAGTAATTTAGTTTTTTGCACCCCTTGATCTTGGGTGTGAAACTTCTCTGAATCCTTTCCAGCAGTCTAATGCCTTCTTTTTTATATGGGCATGTTAGGACCGAGCCGTATTCCAATTTGGGTATGATCAGTGTTTTCAGTAGAGAAATCATTATATTCCTATCCCTTAGTTTAAAGTTTCTCAGTATCTGCCTAGTTATTCTCTTTGCTCTGTTTACTGCTACCTTATTTTGTGTTTCAAATTTCGCATCATCAGTCGTTACAACTCAGAAATCTTTTGCTTTAGAATTTCTCTGAATTTCCTGTCCATTTGGGGTAGAGTATTCCATGTATTTTAAGTCCTCCCTTTTTCCGTACCGTAACAGTTGAAATATCTCAGTGTTAAACTTCATATTGTTGTCTCCCGTTCACGTACAGTCTGTTCATGTCAGTTTGTAGAGATCCTATATCCTCTGGGTTTCTTATTTTCCTACTGATATTTGTTTCATCTGCAAAGGATGTTACTGTGCTGTCTTGGGTAACGTCCTCATCTATGTCAGTTAGCATGATTATGAAGAGTAGTGGAGCTAATACTGTTCCTTGTGGTACTGAACTGAGGACCTCTGATTCTGATGAAGATATTCCTTGTACTGTAGCGACTTACAGCCGCTTACTAAGGAAATTATACAAGGGGCACGCAATATATTTTTCCCCACCCTTTTTGCTGAGCTAAATAATAGGCCATTGAAGTTTCTACGATTCACATACTAGATTTTTCCAGGTTCAAATTCTCCTCCTTTTTAAAACCGCTTTTAAATACCCTTGTATAAAACCGATGGCTAACGCAGTTTTGAAAATGGCGTCTGACAGTGATGTGCGTCGTAAACAGAGAGCTGTTATCGAGTTCTTAACCGCAGAGAAGGAAACAGCTGGAAATATTCACAAACGTCTGCAAAACGTTTACGGAGATGGTGTTGTTGATCGAAACACAGTTGGACGCTGGTCTAAACGTGTGAGATCATCGAAGAGAGGGAGAGCCAGCCTCGATGATGAGCCACGCAGCTGTCGCCCTACATCGGCTATGACATCTCACACTGTGCACGTGCTAACAGCATCATTCGATCAAATCGGTGCGTCACATACAAGGAGCTATCACTGGAGCTAGGAATTAGTGAAGGAAGTGTGAATACGATATTTCAGCAACTGGGATACTCAAAAGTGTGTTCACGGTTTGTTTCTCGCGAACTGACTGAAGATCACAAAGCCCATAGAAAAGAAATTGCTTCTGAGTCGTTGGTTCGATACGAGACAGAAGGGGATGACTTCCTTTCACGAATTGTGACTGGGTGAGACTTGGGTACCCCACTTTGAACCTTAAACAAAACGCCAGTCCATGGAGTGGCATCACGCAGACACCCACGCAAGAAAAAAGTTCAAAATGGCTCCCTCTACAGGAAATGTTATGGCTACCATCATCTGGGACATGAAAGGAGTGATTCTGGTGGACATTATGAAGAAAGGACAATCAACTCTGAGGCATATATTGCTACCCTACAGAGACTCCAGAGACGTATAAAGCGAGTTCGACGGGAGAGAAAACTGGAAGACGTCCTTCTTTTCTACGATAACGCAAGACCACACAACACTTTGCAAACAAGAGAGGCCATCACAAAAATGCGCCATCACAAAAATGCCCGGATCTGGCACCTTCAGACTTCTATTTGTTTGGGCCAATGAAGGATGCTATTCGTGGAAGAAAGTTTCAGAGTGATGATGAGGTTGCTGAGGAGGTTAATAGATGGCTCCAACGGAACCCAGCGGACTTTTACCAGCAAGGAATAAAGGCCCTTGTTTCGAGGTGGAGGAAAGTCGTACAAAAAGATGGAGACAATGTGGAAAAATAAAAACTTGTAAAACAGGTATGAAACTACTTGTGTACAAAATTTCTGGAACTTAAAAGGAAACTTGGGAAAAAATAAAAGGGTGGGTCAAAATATATTGAATGTCCCTTGCATATCCATTTCCCTACTTTTCCTGTTATTCCCATATATTTCAGTTTATGTACAGGGTGTACATAAAGTCAGGATCTATTTTTGTGAAGCACTTGGAAATTATATGGAATTCAATCATAAAATGATAAAGTGGTAACATTTATTAAATAATTAAGAGTAGGATTCGACGTGACGCCCATCAGTATCCCTGCACAGCTCAAATCGTTCCGCAGCATTTCTAAACACATTCTGGAGCATTTGCGGGGTTATGTTATCTGCAGCAGTTCGTATACGTGTACGTAAGTTTTCAAGACTCTTAATCTTCGTCTGATAGACGTGCGATTTGATAAAGCCCCATGCAAAGAAATCTAAAGGGGTTAAATCTGGTGATCTCGCTGGCCAAGGTCTGTTGCTTCCGCGTCCGATCCAGCGATTTGGAAAACGTCCATTTAGATAATCCTGAACAATTTTGGCATAGTGACAAGGAGCACCATCATGTTGATAGACGACGGTACTAACAATCCTATCCCCAATCAGCTGAGGTTCAAGGAATTGCTGCAACATGTCCAGATAAATAAGCCCCGTAACTGTAGCTTCAGCAAAGAAAAAAGGACCATAAACCTTAAATTTTGTTAAACCCATCCAGACATTAACTTTAGGTGAGTCTCTTTCCCAATTTTGGACGAAATCATTCGGTCTTTCATCTGCCCAAATTCGACAGTTATGGCGATTTACTTTTCCACACGTATGGAAAGTGGCTTCATCACTAAAGAGAATGTTGTCCATTAAATTATCACTCCAGATTTGTTCTACGAGATCAGCACACACAGCACTTCGTCGAGGGAAATCTTCCTCATGTAAATCATGTAAAACCTGCAAATGATAGCTTTTCTTCTGCAAATTAACTTTCAGAATTTTGTGCACAGATGACGTCGGGAGGCCGAGTCTGTGTGACGCAGCACGAACGGACGTACGTGGCTCCTCAGTGATAATTCCGCGTACTGCATTCACGGTAAGATCTGACATACACGGTCGTCCTGATCTTGCTTCATCATTTACAGATCCCGTTCGTTTAAATTTGTTCACCAATTTTCGTATTGTCTTGTCTATTGGCCCCGGCTTATGAAATCTCCTTCTAAACTTCTCTCTGATGTCATTGTATTTCTTTCCCTCGATTCGCCAAATTACTATTGCCACACGCTCTTCTGTATTCATTCTAAGGGCTTCTGAAAAGAAAAATAGAAAAAAATAATTATTTCACAAAAATAGATCCTGACTTTATGTACACCCTGTATTATGATTCCATGGTTACACTTGTCGAACGCTTTGGCAAAATCTGTGTATATTACATCATAGTTTTCATTACTTTCCATTGCATCAATAATGTTGCAGTGTTCCATTAGTTGTGATAAGCATGATCTGCCTGACCGAAATCCATGTTCGTTATCATTTAGTTTTTTCTGAGTTTCCAAGGAGTCATAGATTTTCTGTCTAACTATTCTTTCAAATATTTTAGTGAGATGAAATGTAAGTGACACTGGCCTCGGATCGATTTCCTCCTTTATATATTGGGACTATGTTCACGCTCTTCAGGATGTCCGGTATTTCTCCCGTGTCTAGTGATGGTCTCCATATCCAATATAGGGGCTCAGCGATTGCATTCTTGCATTTTTTGATCAGTGTGGCATTCCATTTGTCCGGTCCTGTAGCTGAGTGTGCTTTTAGTTTCCATATAGCTTGTGTAATATCATCTGTCGTAAAGTCAAAATCAATTATACTTTTCGCTTTTAGTTCTTCTTCAAAGAACGCATTTCTATCACATATCAGTTTGTCAGTTTTTGGGATACTGAAAGATAATTCGTACTGAGCTCTTAATATTTCAGATATTTCTGTTAGATCATCAGATAAAGCACTGTCTTCGTTTTTCAAAGGTTCAATAGTCGTGTGGTTTTTCGACTTCCTTTATGCAAAATTATAAAAGTACTTTGAGTTTACCTTTATCGCTTCTATAGCGTCGACTTCTCCTTTTTCTGTATACTTTTCAATTAGTTCCTGTATAACGTCATCGATTCTCTGTAGTTTATCATTTAATATTTTTCTGATGTTGTTATCTTTACAGTTACTTAATTTTGCAGTCACTCTTTTTCTCTTTCGGAACAATGACCTCTTTTGTCTCTCGAACCTTCTTCTCTTTCCTCTTTGTTGTATTTTTGGGACATGTATTTCCACAATTTCCAGCGTCTTCTCCTCTAAAGTCATTAGCATCTCTTCCGTTGTTTGTGCCTTGAAGATGGTTTTCCAATCTATTACTTCCATGCTGGATGCAACACCTTCCTATTTTATAGTTTTGGAGTGAAAATTAAAAATTTCGAATTTGTTTCTTTCTGTTGTTATTGTTCTTTCCCTTGCTGTTACTTTTATAATGTTTGTTATTTCAATACTGTTGTGAGCTAATATTATAGTTGAGAATATTTCTACGTTATCAATTAGGTTGCTGTTGTTTGTGAATACCAGATCTAGGCAGTTGTTTTTTCTTGTGTTTACTGTTATTTCCTTGTTAACATAAATTCATTAGCTAGAGCTAGTAGCATTTTTACCTGCTCCTGGTCTTCCCGTGTGTCCCCCCTTGTCCTGGTGTATACATATATTTTTTCCTATCCTTTTATATTTCATGAACGGAAAATTAAAATCACCACAGAGAAAAATATTTGGGGTTGGGAATGTATATCTTTTACCCAGTTTCTTACCTGTAATCGAATTTGAGAATGTTGAGGTTGACGTGTTCCGGGGTCTGTACATTACAATTAGTACCATATTTAATTTTTCAACCTTTGCTGCTACACATTCTACGTAGCTGTTTGAGGTACTTATAGTCATTTCTGCCATATGCCTTTCGCGTGTGTAAAGAGCACAACTTCCTTTACGTCTTACTGTTCTGTCGGCTCGGAGGATGTTATAGTTGTCAATTTGTATTTCATTTTTATCAATACAGAACTCAATTTTCACAGTTCACCTGGCAGTCCTTCAGATGGATTTCCGTGAGGCATGCAGAATCTGCTCCTGTTTCTTGCATGAGTCCTTTCAAGTATAAGACATTGTCAGGGAAATGGTTTGATTTAAGGCCCTGAATGTTGGCTAGGATTATTTTTGTTTTTTCCCTTTCGTTTTTACATAATGGTGTTTCCGATTCGTTTTCCAATGGTGGTGCCGGTTTCGTTGCCTTGTAATCCTCCAAGAATTTTCCTCTCTTTATCTGTTTCGATACCCGTTTGCCCGATATCGCATGTAATGTCTTTCTGTATGCCTTCTGTACGGCTTTCAGATCCCTGTATTTGTCAGTTTGCTTTGTATTTACTGGATGGTATTCAATTGTTGAATTGTGTGGGCTACATCTAAAAAATTGGTAGCCCTCTTTGTTGCTGGTTTCGTCTGCTTATTTGTCGGGTTCCTTTAAGGATGGTGGTAACGGCATTTTTGTCCGTATTTGCACCCTCTATATCTTGCATAGGTGTTTTGGACAGTAAGATGGTGGAACTTGCACTTTTTTGAAGTTTGCCATATCATATATATATATCTGTCCTTCCTTGTAAACGTGTTTTAGTGCCCAGTGTTACCAAGTGAATAAGTGGTTTCAGTCAAAGTAGCTTTAAAAAAAATAGTGTTCGGTGCCTTCTTAACCAAATTACCACGCGTTATTAATTATTTATAACTGAATATATTATATTTATTGACTTTATTTATTATCATATTTACTTGATCAAACGAAGACTAGTGCATAAAGCTTGTTTTATTTTGTTTGAGAAGTGTGAAATTCCAATCTATTAGAAAACGTGGTCTAATAAAGTTGATTTTGCTTTGCTAAGGGTCATCAAACTGTGTGTGGTCACCCTCCGTGGGAAAAAATCGGCCAAATAGCGGCAGATTAAGTATGATATTATTTATTATTATTTTTTAATTTATTATTCATATATTGCCTTGTATCTTTATCCCTCTTTATTGATACTTTTCCTTTTGCAGAACCTTCATCGGTAGCTTAATTACGTGTATATTTATTCAGTAAAATTTTGTGTTACAGGAACCTGTCTCCTGCGTTTGAAGAACGTTTTTGAGGTCTTGGGTTGGTTAGTCACAACTAAGCATGCGGTAGACCTACGTTGTATTCATTAATTACTCTTTACTTATTCCCGGAGACATACTTCGTCATTAGATTAACTCTCTATTAACTCTCTATTAATTTCCAAACGCTAGTAATTTAATTAGTTAATAGCATGGCAACCCTGTTAAATACTTGCAGTTGGTGGGAAGGGAAGTTTACTGCTTTCGCTGTTAATTTAGCTAATGATAACGATTAATTAGTTTGCAGGTGGTGCTCGAACATGAATTTGCTGAAGAACGAGCTATAGTGTAAGAGTAGGGTGTGTCAATTTTAGTAAAGTCAACAATTCAAAAACTACTAATGCTCAAATGATGTCATATTATCTAGCAAACTTAGAAATATTTTTAGTGTTGTTTAAGAAAGCCATTTACCTACTTATATTTGACCATAAAGGCAGTGGCGGCTCGTCGGTAGGCACTGCGGAACTGCAGCACCCCTAAATTTTTTATTTACAATTGAAATAATCAAGAACAATATAAGGATGAGCTCACTGAATAACTTTTTCAATAACTTTTGAAACTTTTATTCATTGCTCAATGCTCATCCTTTTATTTCAGTAATTATTTCAACCCATTCTTAGAGACAGCACCCCTAGAATTTTTAGTCACGAGCCGCCACTGCATAAAGGTTTGAAATATAACCTAAATATGACTGTAGCATCGTATATCAATGTGCCATTCATATGTGTGGTCAACTTTGGTTATATTTGGTGTGGAGTATGTTTCTAAGTTTCACAGAGTCACAAATGCTGGAGTTTTGAATGTGAATGCAGGTGTTTTCCTCCTTTTTGACAATTTTGATTACCTCGTAATGTAAATATTGTGTAATTCAAATTATTCGAAATGTTATGTGTGACCCAAACTTTCTGTATATTTTGATATGATAGATATATGAAATTGTCATTACTTTGAATAATTAAGTCTTGTACCTGTAACAACACAACCTTTTATCTGAGCTTATAGGAAGATATTAAGAATTTCAATTAACTTAATTTTATGTAATCATAATCAGTAGGCCTATCCAAATTTCAATGACATTTCTTTTGTTCACAGGTCCACAGGATGAGTCAATTGAGTCAGAAAGAAATCAGAACCCGAAGCAAATAAAGTTGTCACCTAAGTCATTTGGTGGGGACTGGGAGGGAACTTCCCCCTGCTGAGCTGCCACACAGCCAGAGATCTGCTGAGGTATCGTTTGTTGACGAGAGAGATGAGTGAAGAAGACAGGAGGAATTATCCAGTTGATGACCTGATTAACAACGGCATTGTTCCAGGGCTACTGGCTCAGTGGAGAAAGGCCAACGCTCTATTCACAGGACCTGTAATCAACACTGAGGTCAGGATCAGGGCTAAAGTGAAGGCACTGTGGGATGAAGCAGTGAAGGTGTCCATTGGCAATGTGAAGCTAGAGGTCAAAGATAGGTTCATGATGAAACTGGACAAATTGGTGGACATCCTGACCTGTCACTGTATGATCAGGAGCTGCAGTAAGCTTGGGTGCAACCCTGTCTGCAACAGTGAGGTTCACATTGACTGCAGCTGCAGGAGCGAGCAGAAGATACCAGTGCAGGAGCTTGCCTTCATTAAAGGTCAGGGAGAAAAGGTGGGAAGTGTGGGGGCACACCAGATGGGTCTAGCTGATCACACTGAGATCAGGAGACAGGAAGCAGTGCTGCAGAGACAGGAGCAGAGAAGGAAGGCCGAGGAGAAGAGGAGGAGGAAGGCAGAGGAGACAGCCAAGAAAGAAGAGGAGTTGAGGGGGGAGTCACTGCTGGAGATGGAGTTGGAGGAGACTGGAGATATTCTGGAGGAGGCAGGGAGGAGAGAGGAGGACGAAGACTTCATACCAGAGGCTGCGACAACTTCTTCCTTGCTAAGAAGAAGAAATACAACACTGAAGATATCACCAACATAGCTCTGGCTAGCTTGAGACATCACACTGGGCTGAGAGAGACTGCAGAGATTGCCACTGCTGCCTGGATTGATACTGGTATTATCGCAGAGTTTGACGCAGCACTGGTGAGTGGTGATTGACCACAACAAGGTGAGGAGGGCTCAGGAGAGACTGACTAAAGAGCTGGTCAAGAAGTTTGATGAAGAGATTAGAGAAAATGGCATCACCTGTATCTTCTTTGATGGGAAAAGAGATGACACCAAAGTGATAATGGAAGCTGAGGGCAGTGACAGGCAGTTTCCTGGCCTCATTAAGGAAGAACACTACACAGTGTGCAATGAACCAGGTGGGAAATATTTGTGGCATTTTGTACCAGAGGAAGCTGCAGAGGAGAGAAGTCATGCTGAGGTCATTGCTGATCATCTGGTGAACTGGCTAAAAGAGAGAGGAGCAGACCAGACCCTTTTGGCCATAGGAGGTGACAGTACTAATGTGAATACTGGCCGGGAGGGAGGAGTAATGCATTATGTGGAGGCCAAGCTTAGCAGGAAGTTGGTGTGGATTGTCTGATTTGCACACTGGGGAGCTGAGTCTCAGACACCTGGTAACTGCACTGGATGGCAAGACATTGAGCAAAAACAAGTGGTCTGGGCACCTAGGGAAGAAGTTAGACACAGCCACTGAGCTGGAAATCAACGCAAATTTCACGAGGATCACTGTTGGTCCTCCTCTACCCCATATCAGTCAGGAGGTAGTCAAGGACCTCAGCACAGACCAATCATATGGCTACAGAATCATCACTGCAAGATCGGGAGAGGTACCTCAGAGTCTAGCTCTCTTGGAGATTGGGCCAGTCTGTCACAGTAGATGGATCACCACGGCTCTAAGGTTCTGCAGATTGTGGATTTCCAAACATGGGCTGAAGGATAGAAACCTGAAGAATCTGAGGATAATTGTGGAATTCATAGTGGGAGTCTACATGCCAATCTGGTTCAACATCAAGTTAAATCACAGCTGGGTGGAGGGTCCCAGGCATGTGCTGTACCAGCTGGAGCTGCTCAGAAGTCAGAAGAAGGAGGTGATAAGAATAGGGATGCCTACAGTGAAGAGATCAGCCTGGTATACACACTGGCTGTGCTCCAGGCCATGCTGTGCAGTGAGGTGGAGGAGGAGAGGAGGGAGGCGTGAAGAGGATACTGGAAATCAGAGGTGAAGGAGATGAGGACACACAGGTAGGAGACTGCAGTGTCACACCCAGGAAGACTCCTGACATCAACCCAGATGCCACCCAACTCTCGGAGCTTATTGACTGGAACTCTGGCGTGACTGAGCCTCCTCTGCAATGTTCCCTCTAAGGTGTGCGCGTGTGCGCGCGCACACGCGTTGTGAAACCCGCGCACACAGCAAAATAAAATGCGCACAGGATCAAGCGTATCATGAGTCACGACAGTAAATGAAGTAATTTAAAAAATATACCGTCACACAAGGTCTGACCATTTGCATCAACATACTCTATAGTCGCTCTTTTAAGTATTAACCCCTTCCGCCCGATTTCGCCGACGTCCGCGCAGTTACGCAATACGGATTTTTTTTACTCTTATGTATTTGCATTCTTTCTTTTATACATTAACGCATTGAATATAAACCTTCTCTTTCTTATTTTTGCATAAAAAAGAATAGTAATTATCTCAATTTATTCCTATTTTGTGAATGGATAAAATCATGTATTAATCTTGATAGTCTGTTTTAAATTGCTAAATGCTAAAAATTGTTTTGAGAAATGATAACTATCATAAAATAGTCATTTTCAATTAATGTTTTTTATTTTATTTCTTTATTTTGTTGAATTTTATTTTACTATTTTTATTTTATTCATATTTTTTAGAATGGATAAAATGTTTTCTTTTTTAAGAATATATAATATTGTAAACAGTTTTTTAATATCCATTTAATAGTACCGTAATGATCAAGCTATCACCTTATGGAAATTATATTTATTAAGTATTTAATATTTATATACCTATATATTTAATTTGGAAGATAATAGCGCTCAGAAAAGTTTGCACAATTTTTCACCATGAATCTAAATGTATGCACAACGAAAATTTCTTGCGCACACGGACTAAAAAAAATTAGAGGGAACATTGCTCCTCTGACCTGCTCCCTCACCAGTGATGCAATCAAGGAGTTTCTGGATAGACCAATGGAAGTTCCTGCATAACCCTCACACACACAGTCAGTAGAGGTGTGTGTGTAAGGATGACAACTGAAGCAGCACAACATGTTTACTCCCAAGAGAGGAGGGAGGCATACATCAGTGGCCAGGTGGCCAGTAGGGAACTCATGTCCACGAACAAGAGCAAGGCAGACATGGCATCCTTGGCAAAGTTCAAGAAACCTATCTATATTTCTAAGTTTTAATATTGAAATACAATCAAAATGTCTTTAATTGTATGTATGTAAAATGTAGTTATATATGGCATCCTTGACAAAGTTCAAGAAACCTATCTATATTTCTAAGTTTTAATGTTGAAATACAATCAAAATGTCTTTAATTGTATGTAATGTATGTAAAATGTAGTTATATACAATAAAAAAATACTTGCAAAAATTGCTGATTTTTCGTAAATTTCAACTTCAAATATAAGTAGCTAAGAGTGGTCAAATCTGGATTTTAAAGCCACATTTCGATTTAGCACATAAAAATGCATCATTTGGACACTAGTAGTCTTTGAAAATCTAAAGATTTCACTTTTCTCCCTAAAATTGACACACTCTAGTGTGAGAGGGAGGCCAGAGTGAGGCTTGAAGAAAGGGTGATGCTCCTGACGGCGAAATTAGAATCCCTTGGGCCTTCTGAGAGGAGTTATTCTTCCGTCGCGGCCTCTTCTCCCTCAATTTCTACTAATGGTATAAATAATCCTAACAGCCCTATCTCTTCCCCTAGTTCCAGACCCTTCGTTCAAGTGCGTAATGGAGCCGCATTGAGACAACCTAAGACTTGTCTACCAGTATTAACAAAAAATAAGTTTTCTCTTTTAGTTTTCGAAGACGCTGGGGAACATGAAATACGACTCGTTGGTGATTCTATTGTTCGAGAGCAGCTCGAGGAATTTTGTGTAAGAACCCCCTTGTAGGCGCTGTTACTGCTACCCTGGTTCAAGGGTAGAGTATATAACGAATAGTGTTGACTATTATACAGACATTACCTCTAAGGACAAAACGTATGTCATTCATGTCGGAACTAATAACGTTTTAAATTCTAGATCGGAACAACTGCTGGATAGGTATAGGGAATTATTAGAGCGATTAAAGGGATAAACTAATAAGATTGTTTAAACAGGTATACTTCCTCGAATTACCGAACGTAACGAGTCCTCCAACAAGGCGACCTAAGTATATTAACAATAACTTAGTCTCTTTGCCAAAAGGAAGGAGTGTATTTTGCAAATATTTGAAACACTTTCTACGGCAGGAGGGACTTGTTCCTCGGAGAGGGACTTCATCTTAATGACGTAGGAGCTGCACGTTCAGGAAGTCTGTTTCATAATACTGTCTGTCTTCTTTTCAGGCTGCCCTAACTCGACCTGTCCCGGCGGAATTTCCTTAAATTACAGGCCAAAAAATATGAAATTACCTTGCGGGCGCGAAGGTAATGCGGTTTCAACAAACAATTTGAAGGTTCTTTCTTTAAGTGCTTGTAGCCTACGAAACAAAATAAACGCATTTTTTTTCCTTAATCGCTTACAAAGACTGATTTAAATGCGATAAATGAATCGTGTCTTAGCAATGAAACAGGTGATTTTGTAGGCGATTATCAAATTAGAGGTTATAGACTTTTTGATAAAAACAGAATAGGTAGGCAAGGAAGCGGTGTTATGTTGTATACCAAAGATAATATTGCAAACGTTATAGAAGTAAAGCACACAATTCCAGAACCGATAAATTCGAATATAGCAGAACTTAAATTGAACGATTTCAAACTTCTTGTTGCGGTTATACAGTATATATGCCCCCTAATCAAACAGCTGATATGGACGAAGCGTTATATCGTGAACTAAAGAGAACAATAGGTAGTTATGGGTGACTTTAATTGCGCCAACGTGAATTACGAAACGATGCAGGGAGACGCGGAAGGTAATCGTTTAGTTAATTTACTCGAGGATAGCTTTCTTATTCAAAAGGTTGGGGAACCTATGAGGTTGGACAGTATTTTAGATTTAGTAATAACTACGGATGATAGGCTAATCATGGATCTTTAAGTAATAGAACCGTTAAGCAATAGCGATCATAATATAGTAGAGTTTGTCCTCTCA
>JAJOZX010004861.1:152500-325000 GCA_023014485.1 Bathynomus jamesi | reverse complement strand
TAATTAATTGATTTTAATTAACTGTTTGATAGTGTAATACGTAATACAATACTAATCAGACGCTCAGTCATTGATTCACGCATTCACGTATTCATTTTTCCCCAAAAAATTTATAAATTTGAATTTTAAATTCTTTTTATAAAAATTATCTGCTTTTTTTTTTAGATTAGGATATTAATGAATATCATTTTAGACTTTTTTGTGGGAAATAGATGCAATCAGTCATAATACTGATATATAAATCCATAACTCACATTTTTTATTTAGTAGTTTATTGTTGTTATACTGTAACCCTTTTTTCTAGTGTGATCTGGAGTTCGTCTGATCGATTTTCGACCCTTGCCAACGAGACTTCATTGTTGGGAGATTGAAAAATTACTCGTCGATCGCTGCTTCCGGATTTAAGGCTGAGTCGCTCATTTTTGTTCTCCTACGTTATCTCGTAACTATACAAAAAAAAATTTCGTCATTATCTCATTTTTTTTTTCTTCAATTAATTTTATTCAAAATACTTACAATTTGTTCCATTTTTTTATCATTTCTTGTCTCTTACATGGTTATTTTTGTTTCACATACACACTTTCATGACAACGACACGTGTTATAATTAGCGATGTCCAAACCATTATCCCCCGTGAAATACACTAATGTTAATCTTGTAACTCCCTCTTCAATACTGAAACGTACAATTGATGTCCCTCATTTTCGTGGTCGCGTCAATAATAAATTTGTAGAACTCCCCCCTTAAAGAGTGGTTCGGTAAAATTCACGATTCGTTTAGGGGTTGTCAGGTTACAGATGCCGATAAAATCGGTTTTGCCTTTGATACTTGTGACCCAAATTGTGGTGACGCCGCGCGCGTCCGTACTTTTCTTATTAATTGGTCAAATGGACTAATATATCAATTCTCTTGGGTAGAATTTAAACGTAATTGGTACGATATCTATACAAGTCTGCATGAAATCATGAAGTACTGTGACAGGCAGGGATCCTTCATTCCCTTGTTCATGAGTCATGTCACTATCCTTCAATGTTGCGCAAAAACGCATCTTCCGATAATGTTGTTTCGGTAGAGAATCGGAGTGATTCCATTGACCCTTCTGGTCTGGGTAAAAAGGCGTTGAATGTACCTTATTCTGACCCACTTTCCAATCTACTTCCTCTTTGAGTTCTGTACATTCAGAATCTCCAAAAAGTTATAATTTTATTCCAGAAATCGATTTCAAACTCCGTTGCCCAAAGGAGGCCCTTTTAGGTCGTTTTGATCCTAAATGTTCTTATAGTTTTGTTTCTGCTTCGATAATGGATAAATGGTAGTACCCTCTCCCTAGAGAGCCGCCATCCGTTTCATACATTCGGGATGCCGATGGTAACCTCATTCCCGTCCTTGCGGAAATCACACTTCCCATATTGTTCAGTAATTGTCTTTTCTATAGAGGTTTCTTGGTAGTCCCTTCAGACTATTGTCCCGGTTATGATTTAGTTAATGGCCCGAAATTCCTACTCCTACAAGACAAGCATTTCGATTTTTCGGCTCGATGCTTCGTCGATAAATGGGATAAAAAACGTTATATCCCTCTCTGGTGCAATGCACCCGAGCAGGACCTTTCTTGTGACGCCGAAACGTCACCCTTAGAAAATTTGGGTAATCCTGACCCAACTTTCTTCTCTGACTCAGTTGTTTCTGAACCGTTTGTTTCGGCTTGTTCTTCAAATGAATTTCCTTCGAGGCTAGAACTCAGCCTCTCCTGATGATGATTTTTGTGATGCCCATTGTGAGTGTTTGTGATGCTACTGTTTTCAACAGTTGTTGATTTATGTAATTATAAAGGTACTTCTGTTGAAAGTCTTTATAATGAAACTTTTGTTGAAAGTTTTTATGATGAAACTTTAGTTGAAAGTGTAATACCTACGTTAATGATTATTGTGATGTAAATGGGGATGTGACCAATCCTTTATTAGATGTGAATTCAGACTACTTGGATAATTGCTGTGAAACTGATGTTGAAAATCAGAATTTATTTTATTCTCACCATGGTCAGGACAACCATGTTGGTCCCGATGGTCATGACTTGTACGATGACTTAGACACTGCTCCTCAATGTGTTACTAATTTTAGTCATTTGGACATTGATTCAACTGATTCGGTTAGTTCAATTGATATAATTCATTCAGTGAACTTTGATGTTGTTTTTGATTCAGATGGATCAGATATCCACGTATGTCCTAAGGAAGACGCGAATCTTATTACTAATATTGTTTTAGATGGTCAGGATGACCATGTTTCTGATAACTTTTCTCCACAGGACCCTAATTGTTTTGAGTTTACTTCGGCCATGCCGCCTCGTTAAGATTTTATGTTATGTTATGCTATTATAATATACTGTATTGTTTCCATGCCAGGCCACTGGTTCGTTATCTACTTAAGTCACATAGTCATCCACGTTCACATTACTTGTACTTACTATTTCTACCTAATTGTTATTTAAATTCTATGTTTCTTATGTGTTACGTTATCATAAATGTCCGTGTACTTTCAATGGAAAGCACACTGTATTTTAACCCCTTTTCATCATCGCTGGCTGTTAGGCTTTCAAACTATGATAACCAACCATTCTTCTAATAATATTTGACATAATTTGGCGTAATTATTGTTAACACTAAATATATAACATTGTTGTTAATCCCCTTTAAATTATAGAACAACGGAGAATTCTCCTTCATTATATAAATTGCATCACCTATTTAGATTATTTCAGTATATGTCAATTAACGATTTGCTAAAAATTGTAATTAACAGTAATAATTTAATATAATGTTATTAATGTACTTAATGTACTCGGTACATGTCGCCATCCAAAAGTGTATACTTTACAAAAATTAGTATTTTTTTTGTTAATTTTTTTATCTTTCTAAATTTTGTTGCATGCTTAAATTATGCTTAATGTCAGAATTCTTTAGCTCTCCAGTTAAAGTGGGAGTTTACCCTTCAACTGCACTCCCCCAAAATTTAGACTTATTTATTTCTTGTATTGGAAATTAAATTATTCCTGCCTGGGCCATTGTCACAAGAGGTTGCACCTCTTTCCCTTTAAATTCCTGCCTTAGCTTTTACCCGAGGAGGCCGAGCCCCCCTCGCCTTAAATTCCTGCCGTAACCCCTACTTGAAGAGGACAAGCCTCCTCGCTTTCAATTCCTGCCTTAACTATTGCAAAAAAGGGGTCGAACCTCTTCCCCTTTAAATTCCTGCCTTAGCCTTTACCCGAGGAGGCCGAGCCCCCCTCGCTTTAAATTCCTGCTTGAGCTGTTGTTGCAAGAGGTTGTAAAGTCATTTTCCTCCGTTAGTGCTTCGTTTTGTATATAATTTGTGTAATAAAAATTATATGAGTGAACGAAAACTCCAATTTAGAAGTGAAGTGTTTCCATTCACCCTCTTCGGAAGAAAACTTGGTAGAAACTGTTTATTGTTACTAGGATGCTCTACGGCCGAGGCCGAGCTTAACCAACAAGGACCACCTTCGTTGGATTGTCCAAAGTGAGTTCATCATAAAAGTCGCCAGCGGATAGTGGCCCGCGCACACTCGCGACATATGTATACATATATATATATAATACGTACCTTACCTTACAACCTTACAAAGGTTCCGCGCGATGATTTCTCATTTCGCGAAGGTCAAGCTTGTCGCCCCTCCTCTCGAGTTGGCCTGGTGAAGTAGTGAGTTGGATTCTTGCGCTCTCCACCTCACATAGCCAGGTACGCCCGGCTCATCGGGGATTGTTCTGAGCCAGGCGTCTAGTCTTCTTTTGAAGATTTCCACTGCAACTCCCTTCGTGTTTCTTAGGTCTTTGGGCAACTGATTAAACAGTTTTGGTCCTCTCACTACAAAACTATTACCCTGGGTAATATCAGGGTTTTCAGTAGAGGAATCATTACATTCCTATCCCTTCGTTTAAAGGTTCTCAATATCTGACCCGTTATTCTCTTTGCTCTGTTTACTGCTATCTTATTTTGTGTTTCAAATTTCGCATCGTCTGTCATTACAACCCCTAAATCTTTTGCTCTGGAATTTCTCTGAATTTCCTGTCCATTTGGGGTATAATATTCCATGGACTTTAGGTCTTCTTTTTTTCCATACCGTAATAGCTGAAATTTCTCGGTGTTAAACTTCATATTGTTGTCTTCAGTCCACTTGTAGATTTTGTTCATGTCGGTTTGTAGAGATTCTATGTCTTCTGGGTTTCTTATTTTTCTACTGATCTTTGTGTCATCCGAAAAGGATGTTACTGTGCTGTCTCTGGTAACGTCCTCATCTATGTCAGTTAGCATGATTATGAAGAGTAGTGGAGCTAATACTGTTCCTTGTGGCACCGAGCTGAGGACCTCTGATTTTGATGAAGATACTCCTTGTACTGTAACGACTTGCCTCCGCTCACTAAGGAAATTATATATCCATTTCCCTACTTTTCCTGTTATTCCCATATATTTCAGTTTATGTATTATGATTCCGTGGTCACACTTGTCGAACGCTTTAGCAAAGTCTGTGTATAGTACATCATAGTTTTCATTACTTTCAAGTGAATCAATAATGTTGTTGTAGTGTTCCATTAGTTGTGATAGGCAGGATCTGCCTGACCGAAACCCGTGTTGGTTATCATTGAATTTTTTCTGAGTTTCCAAAAAGTCATAGATTTTCTGTCTAACTATTCTTTCAAATATTTTAGTGAGATGAGATGTAAGCGACACTGGCCTATAGTTTTTGGCCTCGGATCGATCTCCTCCTTTATATATTGGGACTCTGTTCGCGCTCTTCAGGATGCCCGGTATTTCTCCCGTGTCTAATGATCGTCTCCATATACAGTATAGAGGCTCAGCGATTGCATTCTTGCAGTTTTTGATCAGTGTGGCATTCCATTTATCCGGTCCTGCCGCTGAGTGTGTTTTTAGTTTCCCTATGGCTTGTGTAATATCATCCGTCTTAAAGTCGAAATCCGTTATACTTTCCCCTTGTGGTTCTTCTTCAAAGAACACGTTTCTATCGCATATCAATTTGTCAGTTTTTGGGATACTGAAAGATGATTCATACTGAGCTTTTAATATTTCAGATACTTCTGTTAGGTCATCGGATAAATCACTGTTCTCATTTTTTAAAGGTCCGATAGTCGCTTGGTTTTTCGACTTTCTTTTTGCGAAATTATAGAAGTACTTTGAGTTAGCCTTTATCGCTTCTATAGCGTCATCTTCTTCTTTTTCTGTATGCTTCTCGATTTGTTCCTGTATGACGACATCGATACTCTGTAGTTTTTCATTTAATATTTTTCTGATGTTGTTATCTTTACAATTACTTAATTTTGCAGTTACTCTTTTTCTCTTTCGGAACAATGCCCTCTTTTATCTTTCGAACCTGCTTCTCTTTCCTCTTTTTTGTATCTTTGGGACATGTTTTTCAACAATTTCTAACGTCTTCTCCTCTAACGTCATTAGCATCTCTTCCGTTGTCTTGGCCTCGAAAATGGTTTTCCAATCTATTACTTCCATGCTGGATGTCACATCTTCCCAGTTTATAGCTTTGGAGTGAAAATTAAAAATTTCGAATTTGCTTCTTTCTGTTGTGCGTGTTCTTTCCTTTCCTGTTGCCTTTATATTAGTTGTTATTTCAATGATGTTGTGGTCTGATATCATAGTTGGGGATATTTCTACATTATCAATTAGATTACTGTTTGTGAATACCAAATCTAGGCAGTTGTTTTTTCTTGTGTTTTCTATTATTTCTTGCGTTAACATAAATTCATCAGCTAAAGCTAGTAGCATTTTTACCTGCTCCTGGTCTTCTCGTATGCCCCCCTTGTCCTGGTGTATACATATATTTTTTCCTATCCTTTTATATTTCATGAATGGAAAATTAAAATCACCACAGAGAAAAATATTTCGGGTTGGAAAGTGTAGATCTTTTACTAAGTTTCTTACCTCTGTAATGGAATCTGAAAATTTTGAGGTTGGTGTGTTCGGGGGTCTGTACATTACAATTAGTACCATATTTAATTTTTCAATTTTTGCTGCTACACATTCTACGTAGTTGTTTGAGGTACTTATAGCCATTTCTGCTATGTGCATTTCGCGTGTGTAAATAGCACATTTTCCTTTACGTCTCACTGTTCTGTCGGCTCGGAGGATGTTATAGTTGTCAATTTGTATTTCTTTTTTGTCAATACAGGACTCACAATTTTCACAGTTCGCTTGGCAGTCCTTTAGATGAGTTTCCGTGAGACATGCAAAGTCTGCTCCGGCTTCTTACTTGAGTCCTTTCAGGTATGCAACTTTGTTCGTGGAATGGTTTGATTTAAGGCCCTGTATGTTGGCTAGGATTATTTTTATTTTTTCTCTTTCTATTTCGCATACAGGTGGTTCCGCTTTGTTTTCCAATGGGGGTGCCGGTTTCGTTGCCTTGTGGTCCTCCGAGAATTTACCTCTTTTTATCTTTGTCGGTACCTGTTGCCCGATAACGCATGAAGTGTCTTTGTTGGCACCTTCTCTCCGGCTCTCGGATTTCTATATTTATATTTGTCAGCTGGTTTTAATTGCTGGAGAGTATTTAGCAGCTGAAATGTGTTGGCTGCCTCTGAAAAATTGCCACTCTTCTTTGATGTTCGTTTTTTCTGTTCCCTCGTTGCGTTCCTTTGAGGGTGGTGGTATCGGCATTTTTTTTCGTATTTGCAACTCCCATATCTTTCATAAGTGTTGCAGACCGTAAGATGGTGGAACATGCATTTCTTATCAAACTTGCAGTATCCACTTGTGTAAAGCATTTTGCATAATGTGGGATGTGCATATTAAGGTAGGTTGATTTTCCGCATTGTTTTAGATATCGACTTTGGACTAGTCGAGATAGTCAGGGCTTAATATGATAATAACTGACAAAACATTTCAGATCCCTATCTTTAACCGTTTTTTGAGGAAACCGTTTCAAAAATCGTCAAAAAATCGTACCGAAAAATACCGCATTTTCGCAATTTTCGGCCGAAAAAATCATGCTATTTTCATAAAAAAATCCTGAAAAAAGTTACAATTTTATTAAAAAAAAGTAAAAAAAACATGTACAGAGTCAAATAGATACATTTAGATCCCAAGATCATCATAATTTTCACTGTGAGAGCCCTTAGAAGCAAAGGAAGGCCTCATCTGACGGCTTAAGGCTTTGGCCAGAATGTGTTTGTGCCTTGATTCGAGTCCATAAACAGTATGGGAAGCTTCAGATGTCAGCTTCACGGCCCTTTCAACACTCTCAGAATGTGAAGGCAGATCAGGCAGCTCCAGCTTGGTGCCATTCTGCAATGCTTCTTGAAGCTCCTGGTCAGAAAAGTCTTCTATGAGAGCAGGTTCACAGATCCCACTTCTGAAAGAATAATAATTAATTTATTTTTTATTCCACTTTAAGATTTAATCCCTATAAATCCCTATAAATCCCCATAGTCAAATTTTTTTTCAGAAAGAAGGTAAGATTATTTCCATTATCAGAGGGGAGGGGCGAAATGGGATAAGAAAATGTGAAAAAAAATTCGATTATGGGGATTTATAGAACTCGGGCCTTTTTTTTATTAAATAAATCCCCATAATCAAATTTTTTTCACATTTTTTAAAATTAATAAATGCTTACCTGATGGACATAATTTTCTTGAGAACAGCTTCTCTCACTTCCAAGTCATCAGACTTCATCATGGAGTACAGCACATTCTCGGGCAGCAAGGCAAAAGCATTGTACTTCAGGTTCTTGAAAGCAACACTCTGGATTTCTTCAGACTGCTGCATGATCCTCTGGATCATGTTGAAGATGTACAGCTGCTGATTGTGGAACTTGCTGTCCCTTTTGATCTCAAACCAACTGACTGCATACACTTCCACAATGAACTTGATGGCCTGGTAAAGCTTATCCTGTAGTTCTGGAGGGTAAGCACCTCTGGTCCACAGACACATCAATCTAATTGCGAAAGTCAACCATCTTGCATAGTTTAATGGTCCAATTTTCCAGGCAGCAAATCTTGAGTTGACTTTGCCCCTGGAAATTCCAAGCACATACTCGAAAAGAAGCCTCTGGTCGCTACTAAGATCATTCAGTGTCTCCTCAGCAAATTCCATGTCATCCAGGGGGCCACTGAGTTTGGTGAATTCCACTTGTGGCAGATCTTGGTAGTCAATTTCACAGAGTTTTCCCAGCGGACCAGTGAAAGCAGTGGGACTTTTGGTACAAGCATTGAATTTCCTTCCATTTAAAAGGCACCTAATCGCACTAAGTTAGGCCAGTTAAAAGTTAAAAAAATAATAGCATTACCTTCTTACTGGGAGGACAAGTGCAGATTATGTGCTGTGTTTGACAATTTTCTTTTTTGCACTTCACAGCATTGTTATCACAGGGACGAACAGGTAGCTTACAGGTGCAAGTAGAAATGTCAAAAAGTTTATCCAGCTTTTCCTCCAGATTCTGCTCCTGGACTGTAGAAAGAGATTTCTTGTTTATCTCTTTTGCTTTCTTGAAGCACACTTTATCCGCCAATTTCACTACATAATATTCCTCATACAGGGGCAGCCGCGGGTTCACTGCCTGCCAGATCTCAATCACATCCTTTGCTATCATTTTAGCAATATCATAGTCTTTCAAGTCCGGGTGGCTGTTTTGGAGGAAATAACTGTACTGAATAACTTGACGGAGGGTAGGAGGCTCTGTTTTATCCAAAGGGGAAGGCTGGCCACTGAATATTTTGGCACTATCACTTCGAGTTAACACTGCAGACTTCCGTTTTTTACCCATTTTTATGAAATATCTGAAAATAAACACAATTAAATGAACGCATCATAAAATAACTTAATTTAATACACATTTTATAGGTAAATATCATAAAAAAATACAAAATAATACACTAATAAACATCTATAATGCATTTACAATAAGTTTCAAGCATCGTTTTGTTAAAAAAGCCCAATTTTAATTGATTATTTTGATGAAATAAGGTCCGATATTTTGTTTGCTTACATTGCGCGAATGCCGCGCGCGCGATTTTACGCGTAAAATTCGGCAATTTTACAACTTAAAAATAATTAACAATCCTCAAAAAATACAATCATTTTCACAAATATGAGTTGGTGCAACGTTTTTCATACATTAATACCTTTCTATCTAGACTAGTCCAACATCACAGTTCCAAACTCAACCTACCTTAGTGCATATATGCATTGCCCATCCCGATATCTGCAGTTTCCTTTCGCGAAGTATTTGCCTACGATATTTTCTACGCTTCTGCTTTCTTTCTTATTATTTTCCAAGTTCTTAGTTTTGGCATTATCATTATTTTTCTTTGCCTGTTTATTTTTTACGTTTTTAGTTATTATCCTTTTATCATTTCGCTCGTTCGACCGTTTGTCTACTTCGCCACTTTTACTTATTTCTTTCCTTTCATCTATGTCTTCCTTCCTTATTAATTGTTTATATCATTATTTGTTATTAAATTGTTGTTCGTTATTATGCTGTTATTCGTTATTTCGTCTTTTCTCACATCCACCCTGTTTTTCGTTGGGACCATTCCGGACCCATGTGTCCCCATTATTTAATTCTTTTTTGTAACTTTCGAGTCTGCTATCTCCATTTCTTTAAAGACCGCGAAAGAATTTACGGTCTGTGTACACGCGCCACATAGAAATTTGATCCCCACGACGTGTTTCGCGCTCGAGACAAGGGTTATTTCCCTATCATTCCAATTCATGCAGTTAAAGTCGTTTAATCGTTGGCAGAAATCACATCTAATCGCTAGGCTTTCCGTTGTTACTAATTGCATAAATTACAGATTAAGTGAGAATTTGGACCCATATCCATGCTATTCCTTAATTAGCTTAAGAAGAAATACCCACACAAATTCTTCATTTATTTTTATTTTTATTTTTATTTCTGTTTCTTTCCTTTCGATGGTCGAGGGTATTTCGAGGGTTTTCTGACCTTTCCGTTTTATGACCTTTTTCCTGCTTTGTTTCAAACTTTCTCGAATGCCAACCGTATTTCGTTTTGAATATATACGTTAAAAGTGGTGATAAATTATGTAAACTGTATTGCACGTCCTTAATTTTAATGAATTTTACTTTATAATTTATATGCACGGATTCACTGATACTTTATACACTTTCGAGTGCAAAAACAGAATAAACCGCCGAGTAGATTATTCCCTTCTAATTTGGGTGTTAATAGAGAGAGCAAAACAATATGTACGATTATATAATATGTATAGTATATATATACTATATATATAATATGTATATATATACTATATATACTGTATATGTATATATACATACACATACATATGTATGTATATATATATATATATTATATATATATATATATATATATATATATATATATATATATATATATATATATATATAAGCAAACAACCACAAGGAAAAGGAAACACAAAGTCCGAGCGCTTTCGTGATATATTCACATTATCAAGGAGGATAATGTGAATATATCACGAAAGCGCTCGGACTTTGTGTTTCCTTTTCCTTGTGGTTGTTTTGCTTATTAATAAGGTCACGTGTTATTTTGTGATTCTAGTGCATATATATATATATATATATATATATATATATATATATATATATATATATATATATATGTGTGTGTGTGTGTGTGTGTGTGTGTGTGTGTGTGTAAAAATGAACCAAGAATAATTCTTATATTCCTACGCTTATTCTTAATCTTATTCTTTCATGAAATTCTTATATTCATTTATATAGTTCTTGTATCCATTTTCAAAATTCATGTGTTTATATGGTTCATGTATTTATATAATACTATATATTCGTATATATTTAACTTTATATAATACCGATATTCATATAAGTGGTGGACCGGATGTCAGTTTTTCAACATCTGTGGATGCGGATGCGGATCTTTAATTTCAATATCCGCGGATGCGGATATTTAGTTAATCTATCAATATAATATAGAATTATGAATATATGACATAATTTTTCAAATTTCGTGATATTACTATTATGGCAGACAATGCATAAGAATTTTTATTAATATTAATATTTTCATTATGATAAAAATGTTATAATGTTATAATGTTTCAGACCAACAAAGACCTAGGATCCACTCATCGCTGGTCTACCTAACTGTGTTCGTAATTGTGTATTGTGTATGTCCTCCTTGGTGGCGGAGGGGACCTACAATTTTACGTGGGTTCCGAACGACAAGAACATAAGAAATTTATTATAAAAACTGCCTGTACATTGGCAAAGACAAATTTTTACAAAACTAAATAATTATCAATTTAAAACTAATTAATTATCGATTTAAAACTAAAGATAGAATCTCTGGATCCAGAGGATTAAGTCATAATAGACTACTATCCACAAATATGTTACACTCTATATCTATTTATAACCGACATGCAAATATCCAAATATCCAGATCCAAAGAATCCAGTCAATTTCATTACGATATTCATCAATACCTAGGCTGACCATACGTACTGTTTTGAACGGGACAGTACCGTTTGTTTTATATTTCCTGGCCGTCCCGTCGTTTTAATAAAAATGTCAATTTTGTCCCGGTTTATGTACTTACTTTTTCATGAATACAGAATATTACATAACCCCCGTCCCTTTTTTGCCATCCCAATGTCCCGTTTTTGTCTCAAGGAAATATGGTCAGCCTATCAATACCAGTACCTTGCCAACCAAAAATAAGTCACGGTCCATATCGATTGCGGACCAAGTCAAAATTTACAACCATATACATTACAATATATATACTTAGGAGGAAAAGTGTAGGTGTGGCTGTAAAGACTGTACAGTAATGTAGAAATGTGTGTGCACCCATTTTGGGTCTCCCATTTAAAGGTGTTTGTGGGGCAAGTGAAGATCATGAGTTTTTCAATACCTCACAGTACTATGGGGGGCACCGCTCGGCAGAGGAATCTCTTTAAATGGGGTGTGTAAGGACAGAGAGTATCCCCTAACCCAAGATGCTGCCTCCCTATATCCCACAAAACTTGTGTTGAGCTGTGGGATCTATCACCACAAAGCCTTAATTTTACTACCTTAAACTATACCCAATCCATCAACATATGCGTCTAATCGATTTTTAAACATGTTTATAGACGTGCTACTAATTACTTCTACCGGCAAACTATTCCACCTATTTACTATTCTATGCGTAAAAAAGTTTTTGGTAACTGCTGCCTCGAACCTTCTACTTGTCAACTTACACCCGTTATTTCTAGTCCTATTATATTTAGTGGAAGAATTTTAGGATAAATATATTCAATCGACCTATCAAATTAGCAGGAAGTTGAAACTTGGTACACTTGTAAACTGAACCCTACTGATGAATATATTAAAAGTCCCAACAAATCCAAGTTGTGCTCCAGCCGCCATCTTGGAAAATGGCGGCCGAATTTCGGTTTTTTGGAAATAACTTCAGACTCGTAAAAGATACGAAAATTTACCAAGAGAGCCAAATCATTCTACATAAAAAGGCAAACATTTTCTGTTCCCAACTTTGTTTTGTACGATGAAAAATAAAAAAGTTACGCAAAATACAAAATTCCTTTATTCTATGAATCAGTGCAGACATGACGTTCAAACTTGGTTAATGGGTAGAAATTCGAATATTTTGTTGCAATTTATTATTTCAGAACCATGACAGTTTGTTTTTTATAGGTAGTTTGGTAAAAAAGTAAAGCACAACAGAAAGAGCTAGAGAAAAATACTGTAATGTAATTTTTTTGATGACGGGTAGGAGCTAAGTTATCGGTTTGGAGTAACATTATTTAAAACAGTTATTTTATTCCTTCATTAGACATCTAAGTATTGAAAATGGAAATAATTATGAATGCTATTCTCAATACATACATTACTAATATATTTTATGTAAAATATAACATGCATTTTTCCTTATCTTGTATACTGAAGAAAAATGTAACATAGGAAGAATTTTCATGTATTGATGATGACCATGATGTTCAGACAGGTTTTATGGATTGAACATAAAATAACATCTTATTGAATGGTCACAGTAATCCTTAGACACTTGGGAACATCACTATAGCTAACTATAATCGTCTGTTGTTACCTAAAATGAAAATGTAGTAATCTAAGTCTTGGAGTGCAACGCAGTAATACAGTATATAGCTTTAACACTAAGGCACTGTGTGACATCTCTAATGTTGAATAAAGTCATCTAACATGAGCTAGGAAATAAAATGTAATTGTGTCTCCCTGTTTTAAGTATAATTTTCTAATTACTACGCAAAAATAAGCTAGATTGTACATTTATTGCATTATGTGTAGTGTCATATTGCAACACACTCAGTTATCAGTTGTCTAGTAGCGTTTCAACATAAGAGTTCTCGCAGGTAGTTCCTTCACATCCTCCACACATCGCTGAGCACAGCAAACCAAACTGTATGCACTTGCATCTCTTGGTGCATCCTAGCTTGCAGTTACATGAAATGAGGTTAAGAAGTTGTGATGGAGCGGCTTCCTTGGTAGTAGGGACAGGCCTCAGTGATTTCCCTGTCATGGACCATCCCCACTCTGTTGGCTCCAGGCAGTTTCCTAACCATTCTTGGACCTGCAAGTACACTCTGTATGAGTGTTGCTCTGCTGCTGCACTGGTCGGAGGTAGGGATGCTAGTTGAAAAGATGTATCTAACTTCTTTTTTGCTACTATGCGATTATACATGAAGTATCTTAGCTCATCCAAGGACTTTGATTTTGATCCGTACATTTTTAAGAGGAACTTTTCCCCAGCAGCTTTGATATCTTCTTTACTGGCATCCTTTTGGTTAAATATTTTCATTTCTTCTCTCATTTCTGTATGGTTCTGTAGAAGTTGGAGACCTCTAACTTTTCCTTTTTTATACAAAGCTGATGTGGTATCGCATCCAGTCATGGCGTGAGCAGATAGCAAAACTTCACAAGCCTTCCCCATGTTTTTTTTCTCACTTTGGATGCTGAAAATACGGGGTGTGCTGTTTGATTTCCCTGGTTTGAGAAACCAAATTTCAAAGTCTTCATGGGCTAGAGCAGTTAGAAGCACTAGAAGATCCGTATCCTGGCCAACAACTACTGTTTGATTTTTGTGTTTAGCTTGATCTAGAGCAGCCTTAACAATAACAGTATCTGCATCACTCTCCGCCTGAACAACAGAATAACCTTTGATCTTCATACTAGACACAAGAGATGCAATCAGGGCCCGTTTGTTGTTTCTGTTAGCAAGAAAATCTGATTGTGGTATAGTGGTTGGTGTATTCTCATTAAATATGATATCTCTAGAAGTTCTTTTTGCTGCTCGTCGCTCTTGCTCGGCTGTCTTAGTGGTTTCTCTGTCAGGATAACCATCAAACACCACTGTACAGTTTTTACCGTAATTGCTCTCTACAGAGGTTGTATACAAGTCAAACAGCTGACCAAATGTAGCGGGTTTTGGCCAAACAACGCAATGAAGAAGGTTTCCTCCATCTAAAATGTAGTGAGGATTGGCTGGTAAAGCTAACATCTCGTTGTGCGACTGAAAAGCATTGATCAGAGAAGACTTTGTGCCTTTTCTTAACAATGTTGAGTCAAATAATGATGGAGGCACACTTGCCAGCTCATACTGAAAGTACCCTTTAACTTCTGTTTTGCTTATGTCCAAACATATCATTCTGTGGAAGAGTTCTTGTGGGGAATGCAGGATTACAGTTTTTCTTTCATCTTTATTGTGCCAGATGACAGGTTAGACAAAGGAACTACTTTCTTCTTCCTTTGCAGTCGAATATCAGAGAAGCTATGACTTGAGAGTGCTTTCATTGTTTCTGTACCAATCTCTAGTGCCCTATCACATGTTATTGATGAATCTGCTATCAACCCATTTGAGAGGTTTACCAACTGTCCTGATAATTGACCAAATGGGTTATGTTCTTTTAGCCAGCAAACAAATGTCACAAAGTCGTTTAAATCTCTTGTTTGACGAGATGTTCCAGATTCTATGTTCTGATGACTAATTGTTACACTTATTCCTGCGAACTCTGATAACGTTCCAGTTATTTCACCACAAGCTGGAGCAGACAACACCCATCTCTGTAAAGTTGAATCTGTGATTCCCCGACCATGTGTAAGTCCACCTATTGCTTTAAAGCTACGCATTAAAACTTGCTCAATGCACATATCTGTTGACACACCAGACCAGAATCTGTCACTGCGCCTGATTGTGAAGTAACCATCTTTCGTGAATCTTTGGAAGTCCTCAGATGACATTTTGTTGGGCAAATCCTCCATCAAAGTTAGATACAGATGGGCACATTTTGCATAGTGTATATGACCTGCACTATGAAAGTAAGGAAGCATATATTTGACAGTTTCAATATGCAAATTCCAGTCTGCTGTTCGTTCTGCTCTTATAAACTGAAGGATAAGCATGACTTGCTGAAAATACTGAAGCCATAACTTAGGTGTTTTGCCTGAATTCTGCATATCTTTTTTGACTTTCTCAAACAGATTTATGTAGTTCTCAATAGCAACACACTCAAAAACATCTTCAGAAGTTAGTGCCTTTGCTGAATACTGTTTTGATATTTCACACAGTATGTTTTGTGATTCTTCAGCTTTTGAAGCCAATTCGTCATGAATGAGAGTAAAGAGTGCTGCAGCTGTTAGAATATGAGCACGTACGGCTCTGGCATATGAATGGCCTTTCATCATGTGGGGTACAGTCGCTTTTCCATAAACAGTTTGCCACAACTCCTCAATCCCACTACCACTCATTATATGTCCTACTGCTCCCATGTATGACATCAACAAATGAAAACCTCCTAAGCGAACAACTATTGAAGATACAAGACTAGCAACTGGTTCTGACTCAACAATATCTACAGACTTCAAGAACAAGGGTTGGTCAAAAGTAACTACACATGCCTGATTATGACTTTGGCTTTCTTTTGCGGCAAACATCAAAGCTGAGTAAAGGGTTGTCAGATTTCCTGGTTCTAGATTTATGAAAGGCACTGCCAGCACACGACTTACATTCCATGTTCCATTTGTAACTGCATATTTCATATAGCCATTCCAGCTTGGTAATTTATTTTGAACTTCACTAAATCCAGCCAACCACAGAACATCAAGTTTGAAACCTCTGCGAACTACATCTCCATCTTCATGTGTTATGTCACTTAAGATTATGCTCTTCAAACCTGATGTGGGAGGTTTTTTGTAAGGGATAATGGGTATTTGATTTGAAGTAGTGTCACATTTTTCACCAATATTACGTGCTAAAGGAGGGCATTTCGAGACAGAGTTTCCTGGAGTAACACACTTTATTCCTCCAAGTGCATGAAAGGTACCCAAACCATCCAGGGTTCTTGTGTTCACATCAGCATTATCAAAGACAAACTGTATAAATGCATCTGGTTGTACTGTTGACCGTGGGCTATTAACAGCACAATTTAGGAAGTTTGTGGCTTCTTTGTATGAAGAGCATGCACCCACAGCATGCAAAATGTCTATTAGATGTCTTGATCCATAATTGCGATATAGGTGTACAGAAAGTCCCAAATGCAGTGGAGATAGGAATGAACGTGGCCTCATAGCAGAAATTATCGAATAGTTGATAAAAGTTCTCTTGCGGTCTATACTTTCAGGTGTAGGTTGAGTTTTAGTTGAAATAAGAATCTCAGTGAAAGCTGTAAGTGTCGGGGGAACTAAAGTCTGACCCTCAGCCTTCATGTCATCAATGTCTGGGTACATGCTACAATCATACACTGTTTTACAAATGTCTTCTTTGATGATTTTTGCAGCTGTTTCAACAATACGTAATCGTTCACTAGTCTCATCTGTCTTCTTGTTTTCATACCATTGTTCTGTTAAAATCCTCCGTCCTGTGTGAGTGAAGCTAAATATGTTATGTCGGGAATGCAGATCTGTACAGATTATGCTTGACTTGTAGTGTGAAAGGAACTTACACTTAAGCCAGTGGTCACTGTAAAGGTCTTCTTTTTGCACCAGAAACTTCCATCATAATATCTTTCAGCTCACTCAAACTGTACTGACACTCATCATTACTTTCAATGTATTCCAAAAGTTTTTTGAAAGCAGACGAAGCTACTGATTCTTCTGGACGTCCTGCTGAATCTCTTTGTGCAATGCGCTTGAATGTGCTGTAACATACAAAGTGATAACGACCTTCTTCTGCTACTAAATCAATGGAATTTGCAATACGTGAATATACTTCATGCCCCCAACTATCACTGCGCTGTTCACAAATTGAAATAATTTTTTCTCGAAATTCAAGAGTAGCCACATTATATACAGTGAGGCGTCTATTTTTTGAATGTTTTGTGTCAGGTAAACTTGCTTTCTCTCCACAAAATATACAGTCACTTAAAAAGTTAAATGTCTTTATTTCTGAACGAAGAACTCTGTTGGCTTGTGAAGTTGATTGTTCTGAAGGTTCCTTATTGACAGCAGCTATACTGCGCTTTCTTGTGTAGTTTCTCCGACAGATTTTGTGTACTGGTACACTCTTCAGTTCCTGAAATGTCTTGTATTTATCATCTCCTCTATCTTTGCTTGCTTGAATCAGAGTCTTGATCCCTCTTTCTACAAATACCCCGCTTCCCACATCGATCTCTTCTGCACATATCAAGCACTTCATCTTGACTCATCAATAGCGTCCATTACCTGAAAAGAAAAGAAAAATATTAGTTCGTCTGTCATTCACTTTGAACTATTACTTCGGTATATTAACTCATAACCTCCGATTGAGTGAATAAATGTTACAGATGAATCCGTAGATATAATCATAATTAAGAGTATTTATTAGAAGTAGAATATAGGAAATTAGGGACAGAGTTGCCCATATCTGCTAGAAACAAGAAAATGTATTGGTATAAATATTTAGAAAACCAGGTACTGTCACAATTTATATTTCTACTAGCTCGTTCCTGTGAAATATTTTTTCACAAAATCACCCATACAAAGTAAGAGAGGTTTCTGAAAATAGGCAGTCATAACAAAACATTCGCTTTTTTTTACCTACAAACCCAGTTTGAACGTCGTGTCCGCATTGATTCATAGAATGAAAAATCTTTGGTTTTGCATAGCTTTTTTATTTTTCATCGTACAAAACAAAGAAGTTAGGAACAAAAAATGTTTCTCTTCTTATGTAGAATGATATTGCTCTCTTGGTAAATTTTCGTATCTTTTACGGTTCTAAAGTTATTTCCAAAAAACCGAAATTCGGCCGCCATTTTCCAAGATGGCGGCTGGAGCACAACTTGGATTTTTTGGGACTTTTAATATATTCATCAGTAGGGTTCAGTTTACAAGTGTACCAAGTTTCGACTTCCTGCTAATTTGTTAGGTCGATTTTCCTAAAATTCCTCTACTAATTGAGATATTTCGAAAAAGCTATCTCTATCTACGTTATCGAACCCATTCATAATTTCGAAAACCTGGATTAGATCACCCCTTCGCCTCCTCGTCTCGAGTGTAGTCAATTTTAACTACTTAAGCCTATCCTCGTACGACTTTGACCTAAGCGACGCGACGGAATCATTAAAAAAAATAATAACAATATCGCCGCGTATACATTCCTAAATGGCGACATAATGTCGGGTCTTACATTGAGTAGAATCCCAAGTACATCACTGAGTTCCTTGTAATTTTTGGTTTATTACAGTTATGATTATAATTATCAATTAATTCACATTCCCTTATTATCGTTAATTATAGTTTCATTAAAGTACATTAATTACATTATATTAATTATTATCGTTAATTACAATTTCATTAAAGTACATTAATTACATTATATTAAATTATTATCGTTAATTACAATTAAACAGTTAACTATAGTTTTTTTACAGTGTTTCATATTTATAGACAATTAGGATGTTAGGAGTATAACATAAAGTACATGGGCACTTACGGTGTATATATATATATATATATATATATATATATATATATATATATATATATATATATATATATATATGATATATATCACATAACACCCATAATAATGTTTCATAAATTAGAAGCAAGCGAGAGGACATTCTCAACTCAGAAGCGCTCGCTTCCGCTGTGGTTAGCAGAATTTGTCCACTTGCATAAGCATTTATGAGTATTGCGAGAAATTAATTAATTTAAAGAAAAGAAATAAAAAGAATACATGTGAACGTACTTACATGTAAGGTAACTACGTATGTGATCATGATCATTTGCGAACATGTACGAATGCATAAAGTTTTGTACACACATTGGTACACACTAGGTTGACAATAGTCACACACTAGTTGACAATAGGTAGAAAATAGGTAGCTGAATGAATAATTAATAAAACTAACAAAAGATGAAGGTCAAGAAAGGAAATGGATATATGAATGAACAACATATAAATAATGATGTATAGAGTGTAAAGTTTTTATTACGATGTTAAAGAATTTACCAAACATTGAATACTAAAGATATCCTCATACTAAATACGTGATTCAGTATTCAAGGTATGGAAAACGTGAAGGGAATTAAGTTACTTTATGACGTCAGAGTTATTTACTTCATACGTACAGTATAAGTCATTATTGGGAGAACTTAGAGGAAACGAATTAGAGATACAGTAATGAAGGGTTTACAGCCATGGTACAAGAGTGAGTGAAACTATTAATTAAATAAATATACTTATACGAGTATACAGTAAATATTAAAGAATTGGTACATTTGTGGAAGAATTAAGTAAACGAATAAAGAAGCACAAACAAGGGTTCAAATCATACCACATTCAATGTGCATGCATAATCTAATAAAATTTCGGGATGAGGGTTAGATGCAAGACATCAATAACACTGCCCAACAAAAAAAAACATTTTTGCTGGTGATTTAATTCTAAGACCTGTTTCTGGTTAATATTGATGTGCTGATTTAAAAAATCACCTTAGAGTTTGTCCATCACATCAGGTTTTCGTGCAATGTGCAATGCAATATGCCTATTTTGGGTGATCCATGAAGGGCACTTATCAAAATTGATGATTTTTGAGACCTGTTAACAGCTGTTTTGCTGTTAAAATTTTATCTGTGGAATACGCAAATCTGTGCATTAAATCTAAAGGTCATGTACAACATATTAAAATCTTGGGTATCTGTGATTTCCCCAGGTGTGAGCGTGACGTCATGATCATGGATTCATTTTTTGCTTATTTAAACACTTTTAATCACTTTATGTCAATATTACCATTGTATATTAAAGTTCACTCCCTGCACAATTGTTTACTTTTCCATGCTGATTCTGAGTATGTAAAAACTTATTTTTTGAAAAGGAAAAAAATTGGGCATAACCCTGCCAAAATGCGATATCTCTGTATTTGATTGCTCGAAAACCTGACGTGATACGCAAAAACTAAGGTGATTTTTTAAATCAGCACACCAAAGTTACCTAAAAAGAGGTGTTAGAATTAAATCAGCAAAATTGGTGTTGGGCAGTGTAATTAATTATAATAAATTCTATAAAAATGGAAAATAGAAATATGGGTAATATTGTGATGGAAATGTTAAACAATCTAAACCGTCAATTGTCTTGTTTGTACTTTAAGGGAATGAAATTAAGGGACATTCGTTTCTCACAACGAACCTTCAATGCCACAAACATGGATTCGACTTAACCATAGAAATCTACAGATCTACAGAAGCTAAGGCTAACAAAGACCCTAAGATCCACTCTAAGGCTAGCCCGAGAGAAAGGAGAGAGTAGGGGGTTAAGAGAAGAGAGGAGAATAAGGGGTTAAGTAAGGAGCAACACCTATCATTCGTGGGTTAACATTCATTCAGAAAAAGAGGGAAAAAGTCTCACCATCATCATCCGCCGGCCACTGCCGACAAGTCAGAAAAATAGTCGGAGAATATAGGAGAGGGGTGAAAGATGAAAAGAAGTAAAATAAGAACGCTTACAAACCATGCAAACACAGTCTTAACTCACTGTCATACCATGCAAACTACAAACATGCAAGAAAAGAGTTAGAGACATGCAAAGTAAGGAGGATAAGAAAAAAAAAAAAGTAGGTAAAGTTAAACAAAAAGTGGGTTAGTTTACGCTATGAGCTACATCTACATTCGTGTTAGTCTAATTTTTTTTTTTTTTTTTTTTTTTTATTGCTGGCATCACGCTGGCATGTCACAAGCTGGCATTCATCGTCAACAGACTCATCCTCGAGCACCACCACCAGAGCTCCTGTTGTTAACTTTCTTTTTTAATTTTAAACAACGTTAATATTTTTAAAATGTCTGTCAAGACGGTTCTTAAACACATTAACGCTGGTAGAATGAACGACTGACGCGGGAAGATTATTCCATTTATCAATTACTTTAAACGTAAAGAAGTTTTTAGCGATATTAGTAATGAAACGTCTGCCACGCAACTTGAATCCGTTATTGCGAGTATTACTATTATCGAAAGTGAACAATTTGTCAAAATTTACGTTATCGATGTTATTAACGATTTTGAAAACTTCAATAAGCTCCCCCCTTAATCTCCTAGTTTCGAGTGAATACAAGTCTAACACTTTAATCCTATCTTCATAAGGCTTATTGCGCAATGCCGGAATAAGTTTCGTGGCACGACGCTGAACCCTTTCTAACCTATCAATATCCTCACGCAAGTACGGGCACCAAAACTGAACGGCATATTCCAAATGAGGCCTGACTAGGGACTTGTAAAGGGGCAATATAATATCCTTCGATTTAAATTCGAAATTACGCGCTATGAAGCCTAACATCCTATTAGCTTTTGCGCAAGACTCCAGGCACTGGTTCCTAACCTTTAAATCTTTAGTTACGCGTACGCCTAAATCTACTTCCTCGTCAACGCTCGCTAAATCCCTATCATCCATCGTGTACACGTAATTATTGTTGCGAGAACCTATATGCAAAACTTTACATTTATCTACGTTAAATTGCATCTGCCACTTATCCGTCCACTCCATAATCCTATCTACATCGTCTTGGATCCTATTTCTATCGTCCTCGTTAACAACCTTACCGCCTATTTTAGTATCGTCCGCGAATTTTGACACGTTACTAATCAATCCTACATCTATGTCGTTAATGTAAATTACGAATAACAATGGGCCTAACACTGAACCCTGTGGGACACCACTACCTACCTCTAACCACCCCGATTCACTACCATTAACTACGACCCTCTGCCTCCTAGCACGAAGCCATTCTTCTAACCAGTTAGCTACCTGACCGCGGATACCGTGCGCTTTAACCTTCGCAATTAGTCTCCTATGCGGAACTGTATCGAACGCCTTTTTAAAATCTAAATAAATAACGTCAGCTGCCCTATGCCTATCGTATTCGCGCACTATTTCGTTATAAAATTCTAACAAATTTGTTAAACAAGACCTATGGCGTCGAAACCCGTGCTGACTACTATTAATCAAACCCCTACTTTCTAAGTGATCGATAATACGATCCCTAACTACGGATTCCAAAAGTTTACCGACAATTGACGTTAAGCTAATGGGCCTATAATTGCTAGCTACCGCGCGGTCGCCTTTTTTAAAAATAGGCGTGACGTTAGCTAATTTGAAGTCTTCAGGAATAATCCCCGTTTCGAGTGACTGATTAAAAATCTTCGCTAAGGGGCCTACGATAACGTCTTTCAAATCTTTCAAATGTCTAGGATAAAAAGCGTCAGGGCCTGGAGCCTTGCTAACTTTTAGCCTATCGATATAATGCGCAATCTCAGCCTCGTAAACAGTTATTTCATCTAAAATAGTCTCGCTACTAAATGGAACGATATCGTCAACGTCGGGGACATTATTTACGTCCTCTACGGTAAAAACTGTCGCAAAAAAGTTATTGAAAATACCCGCCATCGCCTGAGCGTCAGAAGCCAAAGCGCCATTTACATCCAATAGAGGGCCTATGTTATCCTTTACCGGCTTACGATTATTTACGTATTCAAAAAACTTTTTTGGATTATGTTTACTATCCGCAGCTATAACTATCTCTAAATTACGCTTGGCATTCCTAACTGATCTTTTAACCTGACGTCTAAGCTCGATATATCTATTAAAGTTAGCTACCTGGCCATTGCGCTTGTTAAGTCTATACGCTCTATTACGCTCGTTTATGAACTCGCCTACTTCCCTAGTCCACCACTTCGGCCTACCACGATTTCTAACGCGCTTGGGCCTACGAGGAATAAACTCCCTTTCAATATTCCTAAAACTTTCTTTAAACGCCACCCAACGCAAATTCGTATCATTACCCATAAATAAGTTATCCCAGTCCACTACTCTCATCCTATCAGCAAAACTATCAAAATTAGCCCTACGAAAATCAGGGACTTCTATTACGTTACTATCCTTAGTGTTTTCTATCAATAACTTAAACCTAAGAATTTGATGATCGCTACATCCTAAACTCTCGCCTACTTCTAAACTTTCGACTATATTCTCGCCGTTCGTCATCACCAAATCTAAGATATTATCACCGCGCGTTGGTTGGGTAACTATCTGTCGTAAAAAGTTATCGTCCATAAACTCAACCAGTCTCAAACCCTCTTCGTTACCCGTAAAATTCTCGTAATTAACATTAGGACAGTTAAAGTCTCCGACAATTATACTATTCCGATTGTCAATAAAATTACCAAGAAGTGAGTAAAATCTAGTATCTATATCGAGGGGTTGAACGGGAGGTCTATAAACAACGACAAAATTAAAACTAATACTACGCGCCCTAACTTCAACACAGATCGCATTAATTGCTGCCGGAAAATCTAACTTAACCTCGATAGCCCTAAGGGAATTACGAATGTACAGCAAAACGCCGCCTCCAAATCTATGTAACCTATCATTAGTAAAGATTTTAAAACCCGGTATATCAAGTTCCCCCAACAAGTCCCGAGTCACGGTATTTAACCAAGTTTCAGTGATAGCAACTATATCATAGTTGCCGGAATAAATTACTGCTTATATAGGAATTATTCTTTGTTCATTTTTACATATATTTATATACTGTATATATATATATGAATATACTACATATATATATATATATATATATATATATATATATATATATACCGTATATATATATATATTAGTGGTGGACCGGATGTCAGTTTTTCAGCATCTGCGGATGCGGATCTTTTATTTCAATATCCGCGGATGCAGATGCGGATATTTAGTTAATCTATCAATATAATATAGAATTATGAATATATGACATCATTTTTCAAATTTCGTGATATTACTATTATGGCAGGCAATGCCTTAGAATTGAAATTAATATTAATGTTTTCATTATGATAAAAATAATAACTTTCTCAAGAGTTTCAGCCACAGAAAATTCAATGAAACAAGTTTCCTTCAATTTTCTGTGTTACCAGGTATTTATATTTTGACGTTTATATATTTGTTTGTTCATTAAGTATTAATTATAATTAATACTTTGCATGAAATGTGCATGACTGGGCCTTATAAGCTACTTTATAAGCTAATTTAATTGTAAATTGCATAATTTATTAGAGGTAATATCCGCATAACATCCGCAGTCAGAAGTGCGGATTGGATATGCGGTACACCACTAATTCATATGTATGTACGTGTATGTATTCATTTTTGCATAAGGACCAAAATCGCCTAACGCGAGTTTGGATAAAATTTTTGATTTCCTTTCTACTTTGCCAAATAATTGGTGACTTGTTCTTTTTAAAATCTCTTAACCATTTTTTTAGATTTCGCTTAATAATGAATCCTGCTTAAACTTTGCAATATTCATATTTTGTATACATTCTCTCTTCGTATAAAAGATGATGTTATGTCTTGCCTAAGCATTTAATTGTAAATCCTAAACCTTTAATTTTTACTCATATGCATATTTTAGTGTAAAGATGCATAGTTCAATTTCACATCTGCAGTCAGAAGTGCGGATGCGGATGTTAAAAATGACGCGGATATCCGGTCCACCACTAATATATATATATATATATATATATATATATATATATATATATATATATATTATATAGAGTATATATAGTATATATATATATATATATATATATATATATATATATATAGTGTGTATGTATATATATATATATATATAATATATATAATATATATATTATATATATATATATATATATTGTTAACCCCTCCGTCTATGGTCTGGGTTGGTTCGAAGTCGACGGGGGCTCTAGTTAGGTGGCAGCAACGGATGTGTTACTTGCAGTAGTTTACTTCTATATTACTCTCCGAGTTCTTCTATAGTGGCTCGGAGGATTCTGGGAGGCTTACTAAATTCTCTGAAGATTCCCGGATTCTTTTTATAACGTATCGGGGAACTAATTTCTCTGAAAAGAGCAAGGCTCGAAGGAGAAGATAAAGACTATTTCTTACTCTATTTTACTGCAAAAATGTACAGCCTTTGAATCTACTTCTCAATGAACATGGAAGATTTTTCTTGGGTTTATATACCCCAAAACTGCTAACATCATTATTATTACATGTTGAAAAGGCTGCATTATTTTTGCACAATATTTGAAAATAAAGTAAATCTTTTAGCTGTGATAAGGTTTAAACGAATAAACAAGATATTTGAAGATGAAGCCATATTTTTATCTTAAACCGCGTATTTTCATATCTGATGCTATCATGATCTGCCAAGTTAACTAAAAATGGAAATTGAACTATGCATCTTTACACTAAAATATGCATATGAGTAAAAATTAAAGGTTTAGGATTTACAATTAAATGCTTAGGCAAGACATAACATCATCTTTTATACGAAGAGAGAATGTATACAAAATATGAATATTGCAAAGTTTAAGCAGGATTCATTATTAAGCGAAATCTAAAAAAATGGTTAAGAGATTTTAAAAAGAACAAGTCACCAATTATTTGGCAAAGTAGAAAGGAAATCAAAAATTTTATCCAAACTCGCGTTAGGCGATTTTGGTCCTTATGCAAAAATGAATACATACACGTACATACATATGAATTAGTGGTGTACCGCATATCCGCATCCGCACTTCTGACTGCGGATGTTATGCGGATATTACCTCTAATAAATTATGCAATTTACATTTAAATTAGCTTATAAAGTAGCTTATAAGGCCCAGTCATGCACATTTCATGTAAAGTATAAAATTATTAATGAACAAACAAATATATAAACCTCAAAACTCTTGAGTGGATTCGTAGTCACCGATGCTAATCAGTGGATTCGTAGTCACCGATGCTAATCAGTGGATTCGTAGTCACCGATGCTAATCAGTGGATTCGTAGTCACCGATGCTAATCAGTGGATTCGTAGTCAAGGATGCTAATCAGTGGATTCGTAGTCACCGATGCTAATCAGTGGATTCGTAGTCACCGATGCTAACAGTCGTGATCAGTCTTTCCTTGTGAACAGACGTTTTATCGAGTGTCCAGTGTTACCAAGTGAATAAGTGGTTTTCGTTCCAGTGTCTTTAAAAAAAAAAAAAAAAATAGTGTTTGGTGCATTCTTAACTAAATTACTTCGTGTTACTAATCATTCATTAACGAATATATTTCATTTATTGAATTTATTCATTACTATATTACTTGACTAAACCAAGGCCAGTACCTTGTTTGTCCCGAATCTGTTACTACACGAGGTTTCATAAGGTTGAAATTCCCTCGGTTTGCCTTTGTTGTTTTTCAAATTATCAGAAACGAGGTTTCTTAAGGTTCATTTTCACTTCACACGCTACCTGACCTCCCGAAGGGTCACTCACCGTCGGATAAAAGGAATTAAGTGCGAACAGCGGTCAAATATGTTTCATTTAATACTTTTTCTTTAACAGATCTTTCGTCGGTAGCTTAATATATATTCATTTAGCATATAATTGTGTTACAAGAACCTGTTTCTGCGTTTCAAGAACATTTCTGCGGGTTTTCGCAGGTGACGGCACAATAAACATGCGGAAGACCCACGTTGTAATTTATTAATTTCCAAACGATCGTTTTTTGTTTTTTGTTTTTTAACTAACTAAAAGCATGGCACCCCCGTCAAGTACTTGCAGTCGCTGTGAAGAGAAATTTTCCGCTTAGGCGTTTACAATGGCTAATAACAATGAACAGTTAGTTTGCAGGTGGTGCTCAAGCATGGAAGTCCTGAGGAACGAGTTAGAACGTGAGAGGGAGGCCAGGGTGAGGCTTGAAGAAAGCGTAATGCTCCTGACGGCAAAATTAGAATCCCTTGAGACTCCAGTTACGACCCCTCCTGCCTCAGTTTCTACTAATAATATAAGTAGTATTAATAGCCCTCTCTCTTCCCGTAGTTCCCAACCCTTCGTTCGAGTGCGTAATGGAGCCCCATTGAGAAAACCTAAGACTTGTCTACCAGCAATAACAAGCAATAAGTTTTCTGTTTTAGGTTTCGAAGATGCTGATGAACCGGAAATACGACTCGTTGGCGATTCCATTGTTCGAGGGCATCTCGAGGAAATATGTGGGAGAAACCCTCGTCGTAGGCGCCGTTACTGCTACCCTGGTGCAAGGGTGGAGGATATAACTAATAGTGTTGACCATTTTACAGACGGCACCGTCGAGGACACAACGTATGTTAGTCATGTCGGTACTAATAACGTTTTAAATTCTAGATCGGAAGAACTGCTGGCTAGGTACAGGGACTTACTAGAGCGACTAAAGGAGAAAACTAATAAGATTGCCTTAACAGGTATACTTCCTCGAATTATTCAACGTAACGATTTCTACAGCAAGGCGACCTATATTAACAATAACCTAAAGTCTCTTTGCCAACAGCAAGGAGTGCATTTTGTGAATTTTTGGAACAGTTTCTACGGCAGGAGGGACTTCTTCCTCGAAGGTGGACTTCATCTTAATGACGTTGGAGCTGCGCGTTTAGGAAGACTATTTCATAATACTGTCTCTTCTTTTCAGGCTGCCATAACTCGAACGGTCCCAGCGTAAATTCCACAAATTTCCCCTGCGCTCGCGAAGGTGTCGCAGTTACAAACAATTTGAAGGTTCTATCCTTAAATGCTCGTAGCCTACGAAATAAAATAAACGAATTTTTTTTCTTTAATTGCTTGTAAAGACTATGATGTAATTGCGATAGGTGAATCGTGGCTTAGCACTGAAACACGTGACTTTGTAGGGGAGTATCAAATTAAAGGTTATAGACTTTTTGTTAAAAACAGAATAGGTAGGTGAGGAAGCGGTGTTATCTTGTATATGAAAGATAATACAGGGTGTACATAAAGTCAGGATCTATTTTTGTGAAATAATTATTTTTTCTATTTTTCTTTTCAGAAGCCCTTAGAATGAATACAGAAGAGCGTGTGGCAATAGTAATTTGGCGAATCGAGGGAAAGAAATACAATGACATCAGATAGAAATTTAGAAGGAGATTTCATAAGCCGGGGCCAATAGACAAGACAATACGAAAATTGGTGAACAAATTTAAACGAACGGGATCTGTAAATGATGAAGCAAGATCAGGACGACCGTGTATGTCAGATCTTACCGTGAATGCAGTACGCGGAATTATCACTGAGGAGCCACGTACGTCCGTTCGTGCTGCATCACACAGACTCGGCCTCCCGACGTCATCTGTGCACAAAATTCTGAAAGTTAATTTGCAGGAGAAAAGCTATCATTTGCAGGTTTTACATGATTTACATGAGGAAGATTTCCCTCGACGAAGTGCTGTGTGTGCTGATCTCGTAGAACAAATCTGGATTGATAATTTAATGGATAACATTCTCTTTAGTGATGAAGCCACTTTCCATACGTGTGGAAAAGTAAATCGCCATAACTGTCGAATTTGGGCAGATGAAAGACCGAATGATTTCGTCCAAAATTGGGAAAGAGACTCACCTAAAGTTAATGTCTGGATGGGTTTAATAAAATCTAAGGTTTATGGTCCTTTTTTCTTTGCTGAAGCCACAGTTACGGGGCTTATTTATCTGGACATGTTGCAGCAATTCCTTGAACCTCAGCTGATTGGGGATAGGATTGTTAGTACCGTCGTCTATCAACATGATGGTGCTCCTTGTCACTATGCCAAAATTGTTCAGGATTATCTAAATGGACGTTTTCCAAATCGCTGGATCGGACGCGGAAGCAACAGACCTTGGCCAGCGAGATCACCAGATTTAACCCCTTTAGATTTCTTTGCATGGGGCTTTATCAAATCGCACGTCCATCAGACGAAGATTACGAGTCTTGAAAACTTACGTACACGGATACGAACTGCTGCAGATAACATAACCCCGCAAATGCTCCAGAATGTGTTTAGAAATGCTGCGGAACGATTTGAGCTGTGCAGGGATACTGATGGGCGTCACGTCGAATCCTACTCTTAATTATTTAATAAATGTTACCACTTTATCATTTTATGATTGAATTCCATATAATTTCTAAGTGCTTCACAAAAATAGATCCTGACTTTATGTACACCCTATATTGCGAACGTGATAGAAGTAAAGCACACAATTCCAGAACCGATAGATTTGACTATAGCAGAACTTAAACTGAACGATTTCAAACTTCTTGTTGTGGTTATATATAGGCTCCCTAATCAAACAGCTGATACGGACGAAGCGTTATATCGTGAACTAAAGAGAATAATCGGTAGTGAGCAGGATTTAGTTATGGGTGACTTTAATTGCACCAACGTGAATTACGATACAATGCAGGGAGACGCGGAAGGTAATCATTTCCTTAATTTTCTCGACGATAGCTTTCTTATTCAAAAGGTTGGGGAACCTACGAGGTTGGACAGTATTTTAGATTTAGTAATAATTACGGATGATAGGCTAATTACTGATCTTCAAGTAATAGAACCGTTAAGCAATAGCGATCACAATATGGTAGAGTTTGTCCTCTCAGTAAGTCACTCGAAACCAGCTAACTCCACTAAAATTCCTAACTTCTAGCACGCAGACTTTTGTAAATTTCGAAATAAATTGTCACACGTCAATTGGGAAAACGTAATGGGGAACTCCAACGCAAAACTAATGTGGGAGTCGTTCGAAACGGTATTTAGGACTATAAATGAGGAATGTGTATTGTACAAAATTAAGCGTGCGAAAGTAAACAACAAGCTCTTGTGGTTTACTTCTAGAGTAGGAGATATTATAGAGTAGAGATAGGGCTTATAGGCTACATAAGTGCGATATAGACAATTTGTGGTTACGAAACAACTACATATCTCTAAGGTGTGAAGCGTAAAGTGTAATAAAAATGTCCAAGCGCGAATTACAATCTCCATAGCTCGTGACGGTAAAGAAAACCCCAAGCGATTCTTTTAATATGTCAATAATAGAAATCCAGTAAAAAGTGTCTTGGGGCCTTTGAAAAATGTAAACGGAGATCTAGTTTCTGAAAACAAGGAAATGGCTACTTGCTAAACGAATTTTTTATGTCAGTTTTTACTATAGAAGATGTAACTAATATCCCTACGGTCATAATACCTTTTAATGATGGTAATATTTTAGATAATATCGTGGTTAGTGAAGGGAAAGTAATGCGCTATATTGATAAAATGAAAACGCGTAAATCACCGGGGCCGGATTCCATATATCCCATACAACTAAAAGAATTAAAAGATAGCATTGTTGTGCCGTTAACAAAGATTTTTAATGCGTCTATTTCTGAGGGGTGCGTACCAGATAATTTCAAGTTAGCAAACGTAACACCTGTCTTTAAGAAAGGCGATGAAGGTGCGGCGGGAGATTATAGGCCAATCAGTTAATGTCTGTTGTAGGTAAGCTACTGGAATCAATAATTAGGGATCGTATAGTCGAACACTTAGAATTGCATAAACTAGTTAGAAATACGCAGCACGGTTTTAGGCGAAGCAAATCTTGCTTAACTAATCTTTTAGAATTTTTACAAAGCGTGGTTGACGTTTACGATATACATCGGGCGGTTGATGTAGTGTATTTAGATATTCAAAAAGCCTTTGACACAGTACAGCACAAATGACTCATTGAAAAAACTAAGGCTCATGGAATCAGGGGTGTAGTAATAAATTGGCTAGAAGAGTGGTTACGAGGTAGGAAACAGAGGGTGGTCGTTGATGGAGCGGAGTCGTGATGGGCTAATGTAGCGAGTGGCGTTCCTCAGGGTTCTGTATTGGGCCCCTTGCTTTTTCTTATATATATTAACGATTTAGATGTCGGCCTAGTCACTACAGTTTCAAAGTTTGCGGATGACACGAAGCTAGGTGGTAGGGTGATTAATGACGAAGATAGAGGTAAAATCCAGGAAGATCTGAATAAAATCGTTGATTGGTCAGTCACATGGCAAATGAGATTTAACGTTGATAAGTGCAAAATTTTGCATATAGGTTCGCGTAACGGTAATTTTGCGTATATTATGTCAGGGAAAGATTCAACAAGCGTAGAGCAGGAAAAAGATTTAGGAGTTACGTATAGTCACTTGTGATTTAAAGGTAGCGAAACAAAGTACAGCAGCGGTCAATAAGGCGAACGAAGTGTTAGGTTTTATAGCTCGAAATTTTGAGTACAAATCGCACGATATTATAGTTCCTCTTTATAAATCTTTTGTTAGACCACATTTGGAGTACGCGGTCCAATTTTGGAATCCGCATATGCGCAAAGATATAGACAAAATCGAAAGAGTTCAAAGACGAGCAACTTATTTTTTTCGATGGGATAAATTTTGATGTGCTTTCTACTTTGCCAAATAATTGGTGACTTGTTCTTTTTTTAAAATTTCTTAATCATTTTTAGATTTAGCTTAATAATGAATCCTGAGTAACTGTTTGTATACTTTCTCTCTTCATTATAAAAGACGAAGTGATGACTTGCCTAAGAATTTAATTGTAAATCTTAAACCTTTAACTTTTGCTCATATGCATATTTTAGTGTAAAGATGCATAGTTCAATTTCCACTTCTAATTAACTAGGCAGACCCGGAAAAAAATCACATCTGAAAATACGCTGTTTAAGATAAAAATATGGCTTCCTCCTATATCCTGTTTATCTGTTTATACATTGTCACAGCAAAAAAGTTTACTTTATTTTAAAATAGTGTGCAAAAATAATGCAGCCTTTTCAACATTTAACAATTAAGACGTTAGCAGTTTTTGGGTATATAAACCCACAAAAATTCTTCGATGTTAAATCTAATTTAGATTACGAGGCTGAGCATTAACTGTAACATTTTAGCAGTAAATTACAGTAAGAAACAGTCTTTATTTTCTCCTTCGAGCCTTGCTCTCTTCAGAGAACTTAGTCATTAAAATCTGCCGATACGTTACAAGAAGAATCGGAGAAACCTCAAAGAATTTAATAAGCCTCTCGGAATCCTCCGAGTCACTATAGAAGAACTCGGAGAGTAGTATAGAAGAAACTACCGCAAGCAACAAATCCTTTGCTGCCTCCTAACCAGAACCCTTGTCGACTTCGAACCAACCCAGGCCATAGAAGGAGGGGTTAACATATACAGTATATATATATATATATATATATACAGTATATATATACAGTATATATATATATACATATAATATATACATACTATATATATACTGTAGTATATATATATATATATATACTATATATACACACACACACACATATATGTCTATATATATACACTGTATATTATATATATATATATTTTTTTTTTGCCAAAAACCAAAACTTAACCCTCAACTGGCAGAATTGAGCGTCCACTTTTCAAGGCACATAATACGTCCGTTTCATGATGGGAATGAACTCAGAATGGTTCCCTGAGGTTTTTTATGATAAGAGTTACCCCTTTTTCTAATATAATTCTAATATAATTTATAATATTTACCCATTTTTCTTTGATGTATTCAATCCGACGTGAAGGCAGAGAGTCTTTTGCTTATATTGAGGTTCTAAATGTAGTGGGGCTAGGCTGCTCTAAACCCTAGATCATGTCTCAAAGCTGGATCCTATCTGCTTTGCAGATGGCTGGTGAGGGAAGCTATATTTTTGGGACCTCTTTGCGAGTGACCCGTTGTCCACGTCGGGCTAACATTATAAAAAAGAAAAAACTATAGTGTTTTTCATTTATCATTACTTATGAGGACTATAGTGGATTTAATTTTCCTAGAAGAGTTCCTTGTTCCATGCACGGTCTGTGTATCATACATATATATATATATATATATATATACATTTAACTGCAATGACCGCGCAGTATATTAACGTATAGAAACGACGTAAGTATAGAGGAGTGTTCTGCACACGAGGAAGAGAAATAACAAACAAATGAAAAATAAGGCACCCGCCCGGGAATCGAACCCAGGATCTTCCGATTGCCGGTCAGACGTGCTAACCACTACACTACGGAGCCACGATAGTCAGAAGTTGTAATTCTCCTACATAGGGCAGAAACCAATGCCTTGAGAGGGCACCCTCGCAAATCGTGAATATGTACATTTAACTGCAATGACCGCGCAGTATATTAACGTATAGAAACGACGTAAGTATAGAGGAGTGTTCTGCACACGAGGAAGAGAAATAACAAACAAATGAAAAATAAGGCACCCGCCCGGGAATCGAACCCAGGATCTTCCGATTGCCGGTCAGACGTGCTAACCACTACACTACGGAGCCACGATAGTCAGAAGTTGTAATTCTCCTCCGCCACCATGGAGGACATGCACAATACACAATTACGAACATAGTTAGGTAGACCAGCCATGAGTGGATCGTAGGGTCTTTGTTGGTCTGAAACATTATAACATCATAAAATTTTATATATATATATATATGTATATATATATATATATATATATATATATATATATATGCAGGGTGTCCCATAAGTCCGGCATCATAGGAAAAATTATAAAAAAAGGCAAAACAAAAGCTTTTATTTACAGAACGTTCTCAATATGTCCACCATTCAATACACAAATTCAAACGTGATACCCAGTCAGCAAGCACACGGTGAATGATGTCAGGCGTAATGGTGTTACATGCCCCAATAATGCGCTGCCGCAAATGTTCAACACTCCTAATTTTCTCTGCGTAAACCAGCGTTTCCAAGTGGCCCCAGAGATAAAAATCTAGTAGCGTGAGATCCGGGCTTCTAGCTGGCCATTCCACAGGCCCTCGACGTCCTATCCAATGACGAGGGAATTGTTGGTACAGGTATTCCCTTACTTGGGTGCTGTAATGTGCAGGAGCGCCGTCTTGCTGAAACCATGTTGGGAAATTTCTTTCTTCGTTCAAGACACTGGGAAATGCTTCTTATTAGGACTTCTGTTAAAATGAGCCAGGATAGCAGTCGCTGTATCATCGTCAGTGGACCTCCTTGAAGGTCCACTGCGTGGTTTATCTTCTATGGATCCTGTTTCCTTAAACTTTGCAACAAGTCTGCTAACACAACTCTGTGTTATTTGCTCGCGGTCTGGATGCAATCTGTTAAATTCAGCAGCGGCCTCTCTTTGACTCCGATTTCCTATGAGTGGAATTATCTGGATTCATTCTTCTTTGCTCACAGATATTATGGCATGTAGAAAGAGAAAAATATGAATTATGGTTTGTAGAAATAGAAAAATATGAATTTCTCCTATGATACTGGACTTATTGGACACCCTGTATATATATATATATATATATATATATACACTACATATATATAATATGTATATATACTGTGTGTGTATATATATATATATATAATATATATACTGTATACACTATGTACATATATATATTTATATGTATAGAAACGACGTAAGTATAGAGGAGTGTTCTGCACACGAGGAAGAGAAATAACAAACAAATGAAAAATAAGGCACCCGCCCGGGAATCGAACCCAGGATCTTCCGATTGCCGGTCAGACGTGCTAACCACTACACTACGGAGCCACGATAGTCAGAAGTTGTAATTCTCCTACATAGGGCAGAAACCAATGCCTTGAGAGGGCACCCTCGCAAATCGTGAATATGTACATTTAACTGCAATGACCGCGCAGTATATTAACGTATAGAAACGACGTAAGTATAGAGGAGTGTTCTGCACACGAGGAAGAGAAATAACTATTCCAGCTATTTACTATTCTATGCGTAAAAAAGTTTTTGGCAACTGTTGTCTCGAACCTTCTACTTGTCAACTTACACCCGTTAATTCTAGTCCTATTTTATTGAGATATTTCGGAAAAGCTACCTCTATCTACGTTATCGAACCCATTCATAATTTTGAAAACCTGGATTAGATCACCCCTTAGCCTTCTAGTCTCGGGTGTAGTCAATTTTAACTCCTTAAGCCAATCCTCGTAAGAATTTGACTTAACCCTTCCAGTTCCCAATGTGTGAAATTTAACACATTTCGTATTTTATTAATTATGAACAATAAAACTTTGTAAAATATATTTTTCAGGTATTTTGGGTCCAATTAAACGATTTTTATACCCCAATTTTTTTTTTTACTTTTCGACTTAATTTGGGTATGAAAGGGTTAAGCGACGGAATCATCTTAGTTGCTCGTCTTTGAATTCTTTCGAGTTTGTCGACTATATATTTTCGCATATGCGAATTCCAAAATTGGATCGCGTACTCTAAATGGGGTCTAACTAATGATGTATAAAGAGGAACAATAATATCGCGCGATTTGTACTCAAAATTCCGAGCTATAAATCCTAACACTTTGTTCGCTTTATTGACGGCTGCTGTACTTTGTTTCGCTACTTTTAAATCACCAGTGACTATAACTCCTAGATCTTTTTCCTGCTCTACGCTTGTTAACTCCTTCCCTGACATGCTATACGCAAAATTACCGTTACGCGAACCTATATGTAAAATTTTGCACTTATCGATGTCAAATCTCATTTGCCATGTGACTGACCAATCAACGATTTTATTCAGATCTTCCTGGATTTTACCTCTATCTTCGTCATTACTCGCCCTACCACCCAACTTCGTGTCATCCGCAAACTTTGAAACTGTACTGACGAGGCCGACATCTAAATCGTTAAAATATATAAGAAAAAGCAAGGGGCCCAATACAGAAGAACCCTGAGGAACGCCACTCGTTGCATTAGCCCAACACGACTCCACTCCATCAACGACCACCCTCTGTTTCCTACCTCGCAACCACTCTTCTATCCAATTTATTACTACACCCCTGATTCCGTGAGCCTTAGTTTTTTCTATGAGTCTTTTGTGCGGTACGGTGTCAAACGCTTTTTGAATATCTAAATACACTACATCAACCGCCCGATGACTAATGACGATTGACTATTGACGCCTGTTGACGATTAATGCCAGCCTGTGACATGCCAGCGTGAGATGCCAGCAATAATAAAAAAAAAAGACTAAACGAACGTAGATGTAGCTCGTAGCGTAAACTAACCCACTTTTTGTTTAACTTACCTACTTTTTTTTTCTTATCCTCTCCTTAATTTGCATGTCTGTAACTCTCTTTTCTTGCATGTTTTTAGTTTGCATGGTATGACAGTGAGTTAAGACTGTGTTTGCATGGTTTGTAAGCGTTCTTATTTTACTTCTTTTCATCTTTCACCCCTCTCCTGTTCTCTCCGAATATTTTTCTGACTTGTCGGCAGTGGCCGGCGGATGATGATGGCGAGTCTTTTTTCTCTTTTTCTGAATGAATGTTAACCCACGAGTGATAGGTGTTGTTACTTACTTAATCCCTTATTCTCTTCTCTTAACCCCCTACTCTCTCCTTCCTCTCGGGCTAACCTTAGAGTGGATCTTAGGGTCTTTGTTAGCCTTAGCTTCTGTAGATCTGTAGATAAGTAAATGTCAACCAGGTTTTGAAAAAATTCTAAAAGATTAGTTAAGCAAGATTTGTTTCGCCTAAAACCGTGCTGCGTATTTTTAACTAAGTTATGCAATTCTAAGTGTAAAACTATACGATCCCTAATTATTGATTCCAGTAACTTACCTACAACAGACGTTAAACTGATTGGCCTATAATTTCCTGCCGCACCTTTATCGCCTTTCTTAAAGATAGGTGTTACGTTTGCTAACTTGAAATTATCTGGTACGCATCCCTCAGAAATAGAAGGCATTAAAAATCGTTATTAGCGGCACAGCAATGATATCTTTTAATTCTTTTAGTTGTATGGAATATATGGAATCCGGTCCCGGTGATTTATGCATTTTCATTTTATCAATATAGCGCATTACGTTCCCTTCACTAACCACAATATTATCCAAAATATTACCATTATCAAAAGGTATTATGTCTGTGACCGTAGGGATATTCGATACATCTTGTATAGTAAAAGCTGACGTAAAACATTCATTTAACAAGGTAGCCATTTCCTTATTTTTAGAAACTAGATCTCCCTTAACATTTTTCAACGGCCCCAAGACACTTTTTACTGGATTTCTATTGTTCACGTATTGAAAGAATCGCTTGGAGTTTTCTTTACCGTCACGAGCTATGGAGATTTCAAATTCGCGCTTGAACTTTTTTATTACACTTTTCGCTCGTCTTAGAAATATGTAGTTGTTTCGTAACCACAAATTGTCTTTATCGCACTTATGTAGCCTATAAGCCCTATCCCTACTCTTTATAATGTATCCTATTGTAGAAGTAACCACAAGGGCTTGTTCTTTACTTTCACACGCTTAATTTTGTAGGTTACTCATTCCTCATTTATAATCGTAAATACTGTTTCAAACGATTCACACATTAGTTTTGCGTTGGAGATCCCCATTACGTTTTCCCAATTGACGTGTGACAATTTATTTCGAAATTTACAAAAGTCTGCATGCTGGAAGTTAGGAATTTTAGTCGAGTTCGCTGGTTTCGAGTGACTTACTGAGATGACAAACTCTACCATATTGTGATCGCTATTGCTTGACGTTTCTATTACGTGAAAATCAGTAATTAGCCTATCATCCGTAGTTATTACTAAATCTAAAATACTGTCCAAACTCGTGGGTTCCCCAACCTTTTGAATAAGAAAGCTATCGTCGAGAAAATTAACTAAACGATTACCTTCCGCGTCTCACTGCATAGTATCGTAATTCACGTTGGCGCAATTAAAGTCACCCATAACTAAAGCCTGCTCACTACCTATTATTCTCTTTAGTTCACGATATAACGTTTCGTCCGTGTCAGCTGTTTGATTAGGGGGCCTATATATAACCACAACAACAAGTTTGAAATCGTTCAATTTAAGTTCTGCTATAGTCGAATCTATCGGTTCTGCAATTGTGTGTTTTACTTCTATAACGTTCGCAATATTATCTTTGATATATACATAACACCGCCTCCTCGCCTACCTATACTGTTTTTAACAAAAAGTCTATAACCGCCAATTTGATACTCCCCTACAAAGTCACGTGTTTCAGTGCTAAGCCACGATTCACTTATCGCAATTAAATCATAGTCATATATATAGTATATGTAGTATATAGTATATATAGTCATATATATAGTATGTATACATATATATGTAGTATATGTATATATATATATAGTGAGTATATATGTGTGTATATATATATATATCTATATATATGTATATATTTATATATATATATATATATATATATAATATATTATTATATATTATATATATATATTTCTCTATATATATATATATGTTTAAAAATGAACAATGAATAATTCCTATATAATCTTTATATTCAAGGTATTCCTTTTTACATAAGGACCAAACTCGCATAATGCAAGTTTGGGTGACCAGTATGCAATGTATGGTAAATTCTTTAACCTATTACTATTTATTTGTTGTTCATTCATACGTACATTTCATTTCTTGAACTTCATCTTTTGTTAATTTTATTAATTATTCATTCAGCTACCTATTTTGGATGATATAACTGTTTACGAGGCTGAGATTGCGCATTATATCGATAGGCTAAAAGTTAGCAAGGCTCCAGGCCCTGACGCGTTTTATCCCAGACACTTGAAAGATTTGAAAGAAGTTATCGTAGGCCCCTTAACGAAGATTTTTAATCAGTCACTCGAAACGGGGATTATTCCTGAAGACTTTAAATTAGCTAACGTCACGCCTATTTTTAAAAAAGGCGACCGCGCAGTAGCTAGTAATTATAGGCCCATTAGCTTAACGTCAATTGTAGGTAAACTTTTGGAATCCGTAGTTAGGGATCGTATCATCGATCACTTAGAAAGTAGAGATTTGATTAATAGTAGTCAGCATGGGTTTCGACGCCATTGGTCTTGTTTAACTAATTTGTTAGAATTTTATAACGAAATAGTGCGCGAATACGATAGGCATAGAGCAGCTGACGTTATTTATTTAGATTTTAAAAAGGCGTTCGATACAGTTCCGCATAGGAGACTAATTGCGAAGGTTAAAGCGCACGGTATACGCGGTCAGGTAGCTAACAGGTTAGAAGAATGGCTTCGTGCTAGGAGACAGAGGGTCGTAGTTAATGGTAGTGAATCGGGGTGGTTAGATGTAGGTAGCGGTGTCCCACAGGGTTCAGTGTTAGGCCCATTGCTATTCGTAATTTACATTAACGACATAGATGTAGGATTGACTAGTAACGTTTCAAAATTCGCGGACGATACTAAAATAGGCGGTAAGGTTGTTAACGAGGACGATAGAAATAGGATTCAAGACGATGTAGATAGGATTATGGAGTGGACAGATAAGTGGCAGATGCAATTTAACGTAGACAAATGTAAAGTTTTGCATATAGGTTCTCGCATCAATAATTACGCGTACACGATGGATGATAGGGAGTTAGCGAGCGTTGACGAGGAAGTAGATTTAGGCGTACGCGTATCTAAGGATTTAAAGGTTAGGAACCAGTGCCTGGAGTCTTGCGCAAAAGCGAATAGGAAGTTAGGCTTCATTGCGCGTAATTTCGAATTTAAATCGAAGGATATTATATTGCCCCTTTACAAGTCCCTAGTCAGGCCTCATTTAGAATATGCCGTTCAGTTTTGGTGCCCGTACTTGCGTGAGGATATTGATAGGTTAGAAAGGGTTCAGCGTCGTGCCACGAAACTTATTCCGTCATTGCGCAACAAGCCTTATGAAGATAGGATTAAAGTGTTAGACTTGTATTCACTCGAAACTAGGAGATTAAGGGGGGAGTTTATTGAAGTTTTCAAAATCGTTAATAACATCGATAACGTAAATTTTGACAAATTGTTCACTTTCGATAATAGTAATACTCGCAATAACGGATTCAAATTGCGTGGCAGACGTTTCATTACTAATATCGCTAAAAACTTCTTTACGTTTAAAGTAATTGATAAATGGAATAATCTTCCCGCGTCAGTCGTTCATTCTACCAGCGTTAATGTGTTTAAGAACCGTCTTGACAGACATTTTAAAAATATTAACGTTGTTTAAAATTAAAAAAGAAAGTTAACAACAGGAGCTCTGGTGGTGGTGCTCGAGGATGAGTCTGTTGACGATGAATGCCAGCAATTAATTATTAAAAAAAAAAAAAAAAAAAAAAAAAAAAAAAAATTAGACTAACACGAACGTAGATGTAGCTCGTAGCGTAAAGTAACCCACTTTTTGTTTAACTGTACCTACTTTTTTTTTTTGTTTCTCCTTTCTTGCATGTCTGTAACTCTCTTTACTTGCATGTTTGTAGTTTGCATGGTATGACAGTGAGTTAAGACTGTGTTTGCATGGTTTGTAAGCGTTCTTATTTTACTTCTTTTCATCTTTCACCTCTCTCCTATTTTCTCCGACTATTTTTCTGACTTGTCGGCAGTGGCCGGCGGATGATGATGGTGAGACCTTTTTTCCTCTTTTTCTGAATGAATGTTAACCCACGAATGATAGGTGTTGCTCCTTATTTAACCCCTTCTTCTCTTCTCTTAACCCCCTACTCTTTCCTTTCTCTCGGGCTAGCCTTAGAGTGGATCTTAGGGTCTTTGTTAGCCTTAGCTTCTGTAGATCTTCTGTAGATCTTACACATAAGTACGTTCACATGTATTCTTTTTTTTCTTTTCTTTAATTTGATTACTTTCTCGCATTACTCATAAATGCTTATGCAAGTGTTCGAATTCCGCTGACAGCAGCAGAAGCGAGAGCTTCTGAGGTGAAAATCTCCTCTCGCTGGCTTCTAATTTATAAAGCATTATTATATGTATTATGTTTTATATATATATATATATATATATATATATATATATATATGTACCATCTGTGGCCATGTACTTTGTTTTACTCCTAACATCCTAATTGTCTATAAATATGAAACACTGTCCAAAAAATTATAGTTAACTGTTTAATTGTAATTATCTATAATACTTTAATTGATGTACTTTAATGAAACTACAATTAACGATAATAATTTAATACAATGTAATTAATGTACTTTAATGAAACTCTAATTGACGATAATTATTTTCACTATTATAGTTAGTATAGAATAATTTTATTTTTATGTACCAAACATATTATTACCATACCTTCGTGTACATTCGAGTGAAATGTTTACATTTTTATTTTTGTTTACAATTTTTTCAAATTATTGAATTAAATTGAGTTGCAATTATTGTGCATTTATTGTGCATTATTATAATAGAGAAAGAAATAGTTTATAGAGATAGTTTATAGTTTATACCGATACTTGATGGCAGTTCAAGTCAGTCGGTTGCATCCAGAGGGACAACCACCCCAGAGAGTTATAAAAATACTTGATAGCAGTTCAAGTCAGTTGGTTGCATTCAAGACAGTTGTAGTCAGTCCCAAGACAGTTGTATTCAGTCCTAAGATAATTGTAGTCAGTCCCAAGACAGTTGTAGTCAGTCCCAATTCAGTTGTAGCCAGTCCCAAGTCAGTTGTAGTCAGTTCCAAGTCAGTTGTAGTCAGTTCCAAGTCAGTTGTAGTTCAAGTCAGTTTCAAGTCAAGTTCAAGTCAAGTTCAAGTCAGTTCCATGTCAGTTGTAGTTCAAGTCAGTTTCAATTCAAGTTCAAGTCAAGTTTAAGTCAGTTCAGTACAGTCAATTTAATTCAACCTTTTTTTGTTGTAAAAGAGAATTTAATTCAACCTGAATTTAAAAGAATTTAAGAGAATTTAACTCAACCTGAATTAACAGGTTTCTGTCTTTAATTCAACCTTCTGTCTTTTTTTTTGTATGCAGTAGTTGGGTATATAAATATACAAATAAAATTGTATATTTTATTATTTGTAACCAAAACAGTTTTTACAAATGTTTGTAACGATTTTTATAATTATTGTGTTGTATATGATGACAGTAATAGTGTAGTAACTAATCGATCATGTCCCAATGACTTTTTAAATTACTAGGGGAGGAACGTGCCGTCCCTCCGTTTTGTTTGAACTCGTTTAATTTGTGTTCTGAGCAGTGTGACGAGCAATTTTTTTTTCGAAAGAACAAAATGCTCACGAAAAGACGTATTGTCAGTTTCAGACATCATGACTCCCCGATTGGGTCACTCGATTCTCCCGAATGTAGTACTCTAAATATACCATGCTCTGTATGTTCGTGAAATTTACCCATATGACCGAACATAACCTCAATTTAGGTTAAGTTGTTTTTTTTATTTTTAAGAGTATTATATGGAACCTATAACCCCATGTTCAGTTCGTTATAGTTCATAATTGATTTCTATTTTCAATTTTTATTTATTTTATTTTTTTATTTTTTTTTATTCGATTAATCTTGAGTAAGTGTTGTTAAATTGTTATTATACCATCTGTTAAGGTACCAAACGAAATTATAGCCAATGTTTACACTCTATACCAGAACACCATTTTTTCCCCTTCTAATAATTTTGTTACACCATTCTAATATTACTAATTACATGATTGTACTCGCCCCGTGAAGTTCACTAAACCTTGTTATCACCTATGCCCCGTCAAATCGTCAAATAAAATTCAATTATCGTACTGATACTTCTGGTTAATATTAATGGTGATATAATGTTACTCTATGGCTGTGAATGTTATTGGCCGAATACATTAACATTAATGCTACCCCTATTAGAATTTAATAATAATTCACTTAAACTTAAAGGATTTTATAACCCTACTCCCATTTTAAATTATTATACATTATTTTTAAACTTTGTTAATTCGAAAACCTTCCGAATCCCTACACATACACACGCCATGTATGCACAATATATATACTATACAAACCTTATTCTAAAATCATTGGATATCACGATAAACTTTATTTAATTGCGTGTAAGTACTAAGTATGATATTTACTCTAGATTATTTAAATTTATTTAATCTTAATAATTGTTGCTTAATATATATAATCTTGCTCATGCATTTATTAAGTTATTTTTACGAACCACTTACACTCTGTACTTAATACACATAAATACACACTTGACCACGGGTCTATACATCATTCATACTTAATTCTATCTTTCTTCTCCCTCTATATTCTTAATGGTTAACAACATCTAAGTATCTAAAACTGTAACTAATTTAATTTTTGCTCATATGCATATTTTAGTGTAAAGATGCATAGTTCAATTTCCACTTCTAATTAACTTGGCAGACCCGGAAAACATCAGATCTGAAAATACGCTGTTTAAGATAAAAATATGGCTTTCTCTTCCTATATCCTGTTTATCTGTTTAAACATTGTCACAGCAAAAAAGTTTACTTTATTTTTAATTACTGTGCAAAAATAATACAGCCTTTTCAATATTTAATAACAATGATGTTAGCAGTTTTTGGGTATATAAACCCACAAAATTTCTTCCATATTCATTCTGAATTAGTCAACGAGGCTGAACATTAACTGTAACATTTAAGCAGTAAATTACAGTAAGAAAAAGTCCTTATCTTCTCCTTCGAGCCGTGCTCTCTTCAGAGAACATAGTCATTAAAATCTCCCGATGCGTTACAAGAAGAATCGTAGGAACCCTCAGAGAATTTAATAAGCCTCTCAGAATCCTCCGAGCCATTATAGAAGAACTCGGAGAGTAGTATAGAAGAAACTACTGCAAGTACAAAATCCGTTGCTTTCTCCTAACATCGACTTCGAACCAAACGAGGCCATACACGGAGAAGTTAAAATATATATATTATATATATATATATATTATATATCATATATATATTGTATATATATATATAATATATATATTATATATCATATATATATATTGTATATATATATTATATATATATTTATATATAATATAATATATATATATATATATTATATATTATATATATATATATATATATATATATATATATACAGTATATAATATATATATATATATATATATATTATATATACAGTAATATATATATATATATATATATATATATATATATATATATATATATATTCTTAAATACTCGTAGCCTACGAAATAAAATAAACGAATTTTTTCTTTAATTGCTTGTAAAGACTGATTTAATTGCGATAAATGAATCGTGGCTTAGCACTAAAACACGTGACTTTGTAGGGGAGCATGAAATTAGAGGCTATAGACTTTTTTTAAAAACAGGATAGTTAGGAGAGGAGGCGGTGTTATGTTGTATGATATAACACATAATATTGCGAACGTTATAGAAGTAAAGCACACAATTAAGAATTTTAGTCGAGTTAGCTGGTATCGAGTGACATACTGAGAGGACAAACTCTACCATATTGTGATCGCTATTGCTTAACGGTTCTATTACTTGAAGATCAGTGATTAGCCTATCAACCGTAGTTATTACTAAATCTAAAATACTGTCCAACCTCGTAGGTTCCCCAACTGTTTGAATAAGAAAGCTATCCTCGAGAAAATTAACTGAACGATTACCTTCCGCGTCTCCCTGCATTGTATCGTAATTCACGTTGGCACACTTAAAGTCACCCATAACTAAAGCCTGCTCACTACCTATTATTCTCTTTAGTTCACGATATAACGCTTCGTCCGTATCAGCTGTTTGATTAGGGGGCCTATATATAACCGAAACAAAAAAAATTTGAAATCGTTCAATTTAAGTTCTGCTATAGTCGAGTCATCGGTTCTGGAGTTGTGTGCTTTACTTCTATAACGTTCGCAATATTATCTTTGATATACAACAAAACACCGCCTCCTCGCCTACCTATTCTGTTTTTAACAAAAATCTATAACCTCTAATTTGATACTATATATATATATATATACAGGGTGGGCGGAAAGTAGCTCCCTATTTTGGATTGGTAAAAAAATACGTATATTATCCATTTATTTCAGAAGAAATAATATGAAAAGGTAGGCATACATGGTAGGTTTTCTCTAAAATTCAATGTGGGCTCCAACTCTTTCCACCAGCTTCTGGAGCCGCCCAGGAATGGCGTCCACTGACTTTAGCAGGAACTCCGGCGGGATGGAGGACATGACTTCCCGAATTCGGTCCTCCAGTTCTTCCAATGTCCTCGGTTTGGTGCGGTAGACTTCTTCCTTTACCCACCCCCAAAGAAAGAAGTCGCACGGTGTCAAGTCGGGGCTCCTGGCTGGCCATTGATGTGGACCACGACGACCCATCCAACGCCCAGGGAAGTGGGCATCCAGCCACTCACGGACAACAAGAGCGAAGTGCGGAGGGGCGCCATCTTGCATAAATATCAGATCGTCGATGTTCTCCATGTGCTGACAACCGGCCAGACCTCGTTTCGCAACATAGCAAGGTACCGCTCAGCATTCATGGTGTTGCACAGAAGGAACGGGCCCACAACCTGATCTGAGGTCATACCACACACACCGTTACACTGAACCGATTCTGCCGTCTTTCAGCGGTAACCATGGGATCCTCTCCTGCCCAGTAGTGGCAATTGTGGCGGTTGACAAAGCCTCCGACGTGGAACACCGCCTCGTCGCTCCAGAGGATGTTGCGGAAGAGATGGGGCCAGTCTTCATGCCAAGCCAGCATGATTTCCCCGAACTCCATGCGAATGTCGCAGTCCTCGTCCGAGAGAGATTGGCAGTAATGCGGCTTCCACGCACGCCAGTTCAGCTCCTTCTTCAGCACAGTTCGCACTGAGTAGCGGGAGAGTCCACTTTCCCGAGCTGCCTGGCGAGTTGACTTTCGTGGACTCCGTGCGAACATTTCCTGAACTGCCTGCACCGTCTCCTGGGCCCTGGATGTCGAAGGGCGACCACATCTTCGAACATCTGCCACAGACCCCGTGGTCATGAGCTTCGAGTGGCAGTTCTTGATTGTTTTCGGGTCCACTTGGGCACGTGGTTCGTGAATGGCCCGCCACCATCTTTGAACCCGAACGACAGATTGCCAAACTTCGTACCGTGCCGCCAACTGGGCACGCTCCTGCAGTGTTAAACGCTCAGCCATGTTACCCTTCAATCTGAAATGAAAAAAAAAATGAACGTTACAATTGTACCACTTTAGGGAACACACCATAACAATATAACAATACAATCACAATTTATACATAATTTATATGTAATTTAAATTAGGGAGCTACTTTCCGCCCACCCTGTATACACACACACACACTATATATGTATATATATATACTATATATATATATCTATACACTCTATATAATTGAGGGGTCCCGCGTCTTAAGGTACCTAAGCGCCAAAATTAAAATTCGTCAGAAATCGCCTCCAAAGTTCAGCAATATTCTCGCACTAGTATCTCTGTTATTAATTGAGCTAGAACGATCATTTTTGGCTAAATTAGAGTTCTAAGTATGCTAATGAAGATGTTGAGTTTTTGGAATAGATTTTCATATTTTATATTTTATTTATATTTTTTTTTTTTAATTTTTTTTTCTTATTATGCCGAACTTTGGGTGAACTTTAGGCTGGCGATAGAAGTGAGAAAAGTAGTTCGCTTCATAAGGTTTTCAACCATTCTTCTAGTGTCGTAAGGGCATTATAACCCAAACCACGCGATAGAGGAAGGGTGAAAATAGTGATATCCATCAAAAACACCTTTTCGCCTGTGGTGGCACTTAGGTACCTTAAGACGCGCGACCCCTCAATTACTATATATATATATATATATATATATATATATATATATATATATGCAATAATATCACAGAACAACACGTGATCTGTTCAATAAGCAAATAACCACAAGGAAATGGAATAGGAAACACGAAATCCGAGAGCTTTCGTGATATATTCACATCTTCAGGGACAAGAAAGAAATAGACAGAATTTACCAAGTAAACGAGTTAAATACACCAGCGAAAAAATTCCCCCAATAATCAACCCAATTTAAAAACAACAATAAAACAATCTAAAGATTTTTTCCCCAATACAAAACTTAATCTTAACGCTACTAAATTATTGAATACATAAAAATTACGGTATATAAAGGAAACTAGACAATTAACATGCACAGAAAAAATTATAACAGTTATTACAAATAGTATTTAATTAAAACAGGCAATTAAGTGGCAAGAATCTAAGGAAACAAAAGACATGGTGCAATCGTCGACACGTGCTTCTTCCAGAATATTCCGTTACCTATTGAGGAATATATATATGTATATATATATATATATATCAAAATTATTTCACGAAAGTAACACGTGAAAAATATTTATGATGAATAAAACCACGAAGGAAAGGAAACACAGATAGTGCTCAAGCGCTTTCGTCTAATGACATCCTCAGGAACACTAAAGTACATAAAGAATTACAGCCTATATATAGGTTACAGAAAGAGAAAAAAAAAATATATATATATATATATATACATACAGTATATATATATATATATACAGTATATATTAAAGGTGTAAATGTGCATTTCAACCCGTATAATATGAGTCAATGGCCCGACGGTATTATTGTTAAGGAGTTTATTCACTTTTCCAGGAGATTTGATAACAGACAAAATAATAATAATAATAATAATAATAATAATAATTATAATAATAGGCGCCCTAACGGTAATGCCTGAAAGTTGTACTGTGTATAATAATAATAATCTTACTAATAATAAATTTTCTATCAATCATGGCGGATAACTTGTTGAAAATAGTCTCATATAATGTAAGGTCAGTGAGGAATTCAACTGTAGATGTTCATAAAATCTGCGACAGTGCAGATTTGATACTCCTGCAGGAGCACTGGCTACCTAAGCAAGAGCTAAAATTCCTCTCTACCATCCATGATGACTTTATGTACCATGCGTCATCAGCAGTAGACTTGTCAGATGAATTAATGTACGGTAGGCCTTTTCGTGGTGTTGCTTTCTTATTAAGGAAAAATTTGTCAAAACATAGAAGATTTTTTAACAAGCGATAACGTAAGGTTGTTAAACATTGAATTACAAGTGAACAATGATTGCATATTAATTGTAAACTGCTATTTACCATACAACAACGGCAGTAATCTAGATGAATACATTGATTTGCTGTACAAAATTAAGTCATTATCAGATAACCCCAAATATTCTCACTGTATAATAATGGGGGACTTTAACGCACATGTGAACTCGGAATTCTTTGGAGAATTGGGTAACATGTGCGAGTCGGCCAATTTAAGTATAAGTGATGTAGATGTATTAGGGGTAGCCAGTGGTAATTTTACATACGTTAGCGATATGAGTGGTACCACCAGGTGGATTGATCATTGTCTCACTAGTAATAATCTAAAGGATCGAATTGTTAGAGTTCATATTTTGCATGATTTCCTTCTTTCTGATCATAGACCATTACAAATATTAATTAACGTTACTAATTTATGCGCAACACGACTTAACAAGAACTCAATAGGTAAGAATAATCGCGTCGATTGGTCCAATGTTAATATGCAGCAGAGAATAGAATACAAAGACAGAACATGTCACCTCTTTAATAATTTAGAAATTTTGCACCTTGGCTGTAATAATCCTTGCTCAAATGATTCTCACTGTAAACTCATAGATAGGTATTATAGTAAGATAATATCCCTGTTAAGAGAAGCAGGAAGCCCCTTGATTAAATCTTATAACTATCATACTAAGATTATTCCTGGATGGAATGATTTTATTGCCCCCCTGAAGAGAGAATCGAAAGACGCCTACGATTTGTGGAGCTTTCATGGTAGACCCAGATTAGGACCAGTATACATAAATATGTGTAGAAGTCGGGGTCAGTATAAGGCGGCCATAAGGCGATGTAAACAGGAAGAAGAGTCTATTCGAGCATCAAAAGCCTGTGAAGCTCGCATAAATAACGATAAAAACAAATTTTGGAAATTTGTTAAGAATCAAACGGGTGTCAAAAATGTCCTCCCTCCGACAATCGATGGGGTGTCGGGGGACGATGAAATTGCAAAGCTGTGGAAAAACCACTACTCTAACATTCTTAATAGTGTGAGTAGGGATAATCTTAAGATAGATTGCAGCGAAACGATTGTGGGAGGGACAAGGGAAAATATTTTGATATCATTTTCTGAAGTAAAGAGGTTAATTAAAGAGTTAAAGACTGGTTCTGCGTCAGGGGTAGATGACTTATCGAATGAGCACTTAAAATATGCCAATGACGTAGTATGTCTGCATATATCATTGCTCCTATCAGCCATGCTTGCTCATAGCTATATCCCTGCAGAGTTCATGAGGGTATGTATCTTGCCCCTGGTCAAAAATAAGTATGGAGACATTCTGTCCAGCAATAATTACAGGCCTATTGCTGTCGCTTCCTGCTTCTCAAAACTACTAGAAAAACTCTTGTTACTCCGATTAAATGATTTCCTATGGACATCTAATCAGTTTGGCTTTAAAAGGTCCCACTCAACTGACCTGTGTATCTATGTACTTAAAGAAACAATATCTAAATACATTGACAGTAATTCAACCATTTATAGCTGTTTCCTTGATATAAGTAAGGCATATGATAGGGTGAACCACAATATTTTATTTGCAAAACTAGAAGACAGGAAGGTTCCCATGTACATATTAAATTTATTGAAATTTTGGTATTCCCACCAATCTTTCACTGTTAGGTGGGGCAATGTACTATCCGAGTGTTTTGGCTCCTCTTGTTGGGTGAGACAAGGCTCTTTGCTCTCCCCTATGCTGTTTAATGTGTATATTGACGGATTAATTGCTTCACTTAATGAGGCAACAGTAGGATGTTGTATAGATAACACAAGGATAAATAACTTAGTTTATGCCGATGATATGGTGTTAATAAGTCCCTCTGTTAAAGGTCTGGATCGGCTACTAAAAGTCTGCGAAGTGTATTCGCAGAAACATGATATTCTTTTAATGTGACAAAAACTAAGGTTATGCAATTTCATCCTAAAAGCTGTAATCAGCCAGCTGATATAAGGTTTAAAATGAATGGTGAAGTAATTGAGGAAGTACAAGAGTTTAAGTATTTGGGTCAACTATTACCAGCTCCTTGAGTGATGACTCGGATATAAGAAAACAATCTCGAAGCCTGTGTGCTAAAGCGAATATGACCATAAGGAACTTTCGTTTCTGTACAAGTGAAGCTAAAGACACACTCTTTCGTACTTTCTGCAGTAATATATACGGTCAGCAACTCTGGGTGAATTATAAAAAAGGTTCTGGCAGAACCCTAAATTTGCTGTACAACAGGTCGTTTAGACTCTTACATAAATTACCCCCGAGATGCTCAGCTTCGCAAATGTTTGCAACCCGCAATGTTCCGAGCTTCCCGGAGGTAACAAGACGTGCTCAACACAGTCTAATGCAAAGAATTAAAAAATCAACCAACCCGATCTTCCAAGCTATCCATGAGTCCTGCCATTTATCCTCTAAGCTATGGACTTTTTGGTACGAAAACGTCTGTCTGTAGCTCCACTTAACTTCGACAGTGCAGTATTATTTCTAATCAATTGTATATATTTTTATCCTTAGTGTATGAACTGTCATTGTATTAATAATATTTGTCATATGGACTATAGTCTGCCAATAAACCTTTTCATTTTCATTTTCATTTCATATACAATAAACGGAGAAACGAAATTAAAGGATTGTGAAAGGGGGCACACAAATTTATAAGGAAAAACTATCGATTTTTAGCACAAGATTAAGATTTGTTTCCAAACAATGTTATAGATAAAAAAAAATAAAAAAAAATAAAATAAAAATAAAATATATATATACAAATTTATACTGGAAATCTGCCCAAGTTTTAGCACTCTGCTCTTTTTGTATATAAAAATTGAACAATTATCGATTTTTAGCACAAGATTAAAAGATTTGTTTCCAAACAATGTTATAGATAAAAAAAAAAATATATATATACAAATTTATACTGGAAATCTGCCCGGGTTTTAGCACTCTGCCCTATTTTTTTGTATATAAAAATTGAAAAATAAAAGTTATTAGGGTGGCATACAAATTTTACCAAAGATTTAGCGTTCTACCTTTCTTATCTAAATCTGTTCTGAAGGAATTCAAAACAACAGGATCGAGTTGAAAAAGACCTTTGCTTATGTTGAAGTTATTTGTTAGTTGGATAATGGCAGACTCAAGAATATTTCTATTAACAATGTTGCTAGAGTGGAATAAAACTGAAGCATTATTGTAATCAATACAGTGGGATAACTCTGACAAATGGACAAAAAGGGCACTGGACAATTGTCCTATTCTAACGGAATATTGATGCTGTTTTATACGTGTGTGCAAATCCTTTCCCGTCTGACCTATGTAAAAGGAATCACATTGTTTACAACCAATTTTATAGATAATGCCTGAATTATTGGTAGGGCTATTTTTTACTATGATATTTTTCACAATGTTGTTATATGAAAATACTACATTAATATCCAAAAGTTTAAATACATTAGCAATGCCTAAAAAGCCCGGGAAAAATGGAAGTACTAAAATATTTTTTGACAAAGTACGAGTGTTATTATTGACGCGATAGAAAGTTCGTTTTGCCTTGTTGAGACAAGATTCCATAAACGCAGATGGATAACACAGATCACTTCCAATACCGTTGATTTTTTCTAATTCGGCATCGATGTATTCCGGACTGGCGATCCTAAGGGCGCGGAGAAACATTGAAGAAAAAATGGCCTTCTTAGTGGGGGTGTCATGTCCCGAGTAAAAGTGTACGTAGGACAAATTGTTTGTTGTTTTCCGATAGATACTAAACTTAAAACCTGGGCTTTCCCTATGTACACGCACATCCAAAAATGGGATTGAATTGTCTTGTTCCACTTCTAAAGTAAACTTAATAGAGGGGACTTGATCATTTAACTGAAGGAGGAAGTTATCCAGGTCACGATTTTGTGACCGTTGTTCCCCAACCGTGGATCCAACCTTTGTTTGATGAAATTTACAACGAGTTGCGTCGAAGAACTTCTTCACTTCGTAACATTTTGGATCGAAAATTAAGTCTTATTCGAAATAGTCAGTGGAGTAAAAAAGCAAGCTCAAAGTGTGTTTTGAACCTTTCTTCGAAAAACATTAGTGACGATGCAAAAAGTGCCCTTGGATATGGTATGTCCTTTTTTATTGTTAAAAAACCTTCGGCTTTACAAATGTGTTACAGACTCGCTTGTTTTGAAAAACAGTGTAATCTCCCTCAGTATTTGTTTAACATAGTTAAAGGCCTCGTTTATAGTGCGGCGAATAGTAATTACGAAGATAACTTTCCTAAACGTTTTCGCAATAGCCTCTCACAATTGAAAAAAGATGGGGAGCTCCATATTACTAAAGCAGACAAGGCTAACACCATAGTTATTATGGACAAAGTGGACTACATCAGAAAGATGAACGAGCTTCTCCAGGACCCCGCCACATACAGCAAACTTAGGAAGAACCCGCAGGATGACGTCATCAAATCATTTAATAGCGGCTTGAAACGCATTCTCAAAGATCATAAGGACTTAATTCCGCTTTTCATGTCCACTTCACCTTCTCTGCCCTACCTTTACGGTCTCATTAAAACCCACAAACCTGGCAACCCTATGCGCCCTATTATTAGCTCGGTGGGCTCTATTACTTATAAACTCTCCAAATGGCTTGTCAAAGTCTTGTCCCCCATTCTTGGAACTATCTGATTCACATGTAAAAAATTCCATGGATCTTACTGAAAAATTGAATAATGCACGTACTGAAACTAACGATAGATTGATCAGTTTTGACGTTTGTTCATTGTTTACAAAAGTGCCGATTGACGATATGCTTGACTTTCTCTCCCAAGAATTACATAAGTATGACCTGCCACTACTTTCACACATTGTTTTGGAACTTATTAAGCTTTGCATCAAAGACTGTAAATTCACTTTCAATAATGAGTATTATCAACAAGTTTTTGGGATGGCCATGGCAACCCCTTGTCGCCCCTCCTCTCCAATATTTATATGGAGTTTTTCGAAATTACTTACATTCCGAGAATCCTGGGGGTTGGCATCCCTTGGTTGCGGTACGTCGACGATATTTTGTGTATCTGGCCCATGAATCGTGACCTGGATAACTTCCTCCTTCAGTTAAATGATCAAGTCCCCTCTATTAAGTTTACTTTAGAAGTGGAACAAGACAATTCAATCCCATTTTTGGATGTGCGTGTACATAGGGAAAGCCCAGGTTTTAAGTTTAGTATCTATCGGAAAAAAACAAAACAATTTGTCCTACGTACACTTTTACTCGGGACATGATACCCCACTAAGAAGGCCATTTTTTCTTCAATGTTTCTCCGCGCCCTTAGGATCGCCAGTCCGGAATACATCGATGCCGAATTGGAAAAAATCAACGGTATTGGAAGTGATCTGTGTTATCCATCTGCGCTTATGGAATCTTGTCTCAACAAGGCAAAACGAACTTTCTATCGCGTCAATAATAACACTCGTACTTTGTCAAAAAATATTTAAGTACTTCCATTTTTCCCGGGCTTTTTAGGCATTGCTAATGTATTTAAACTTTTGGATATTAATGTAGTATTTTCATATAACAATATTGTGAAAATATCATAGTAAAAAATAGCCCTACCAATAATTCAGGCATTATCTATAAAATTGGTTGTAAACAATGTGATTCCTTTTACATAGGTCAGACGGGAAAGGATTTGCACACACGTATAAAACAGCATCAATATTCCGTTAGAACAGGACAATTGTCCAGTGCCCTTTTTGTCCATTTGTCAGAGTTATCCCACTGTATTGATTGGAATAATGCTTCAGTTTTATTCCACTCTAGCAACATTGTTAATAGAAATATTCTTGAGTCTGCCATTATCCAACTAACAAATAACTTCAACATAAGCAAAGGTCTTTTTCAACTCGATCCTGTTGTTTTGAATTCCTTCAGAACAGATTTAGATAAGAAAGGTAGAACGCTAAATCTTTGGTAAAATTTGTATGCCACCCTAATAACTTTTATTTTTCAATTTTTATATACAAAATATAGGGCAGAGTGCTAAAACCCGGGCAGATTTCCAGTATAAATTTGTATATATATATATATATATTTTTTTTATCTATAACATTGTTTGGAAACAAATCTTTTAATCTTGTGCTAAAAATCGATAATTGTTCAATTTTTATATACAAAAAGAGCAGAGTGCTAAAACTTGGGCAGATTTCCAGTATAAATTTGTATATATGTATATTTTATTTTTTTATTTTTTTTTTATTTTTTTTTTTAATCTATAACATTGTTTGGAAACAAATCTTAATCTTGTGCTAAAAATCGATAGTTTTTCCTTATAAATTTGTGTGCCCACTTCCACAATCCTTTAATTTCGTTTCTCCGTTTATTGTATATATATTTTTTTTTTTCTCTTTCTGTAACCTATATATAGGCTGTAATTCTTTATGTACTTCAGTGTTCCTGAGGATGTCATTAGACGAAAGCGCTTGAGCACCATCTGTGTTTCCTTTCCTTCGTGGTTTTATTCATCATATATATATATATTATATATATATATATATATATATATATATATATATATATATATATATATATATATATATACACTATATATAGAGGGGGCCGAAAGTCTGGATCCATAGGAAAATATTTATTTTAATACATAAATTACAACAAATGGTAAATACTTAAAATGAATATCAACTTCAACTCGTAAATGCGTATCCGTGATACTGTACAGTGGTTCGTACTCCAGTATAAAAACAAATTATAACAAATGCTCAAATTGGCGGCCTCTGACATCGAGACACTTAGGGATGGAATTTATGATTTTTAATAATTCTTCGAATTGACGTTCTCGAGATGCGTGTTTCATTTGATAATCTTCTTGTTAACTTTACTGGACTATTCATTAAAGTTTCACATACCATTGCAGAGGTATTTTCATCAGTTGCAGTTTTTGGACGACCAGGACGCCGTCGATCATGTACACTTCCTGTTTCTTTGAAACGTTTAAACAACTTGCCAACAGTCGCATGTGTTACTGGATGCTTATCAGGATGATGTCTATTGAATTCGGTAGCAACTTCTCTGTGTGTAGCGCCCTGTCTTGCGTACATGAGCACAAGTTCTACCCGGTCTTCTGTTGTTAGATTCGAAGCCATTTCTGGGCTGAAATAAAAAAGTATTTGAGTATTTATACTGGAGTACGAACTACTGTACAGTATCACGGATACGCATTTACGAGTTAAAGTTGATATTCATTTTAAGTATTTACCATTTGTTGTAATTTATGTATTAAAATAAATATTTTCCTATGGATCCAGACTTTCGGCCCACCCTGTATATATATATATATATATATATATATATATATATATATATATATATGGGGTCGTCTGCTGTAAATCTTGTAGAAAATCCATTGTTATGTTTTATATTTGACAAAGTAGATCATATTAGGTCAGACCTTCTTGTACAGTATCTGTCTGTCATGATTTTTATGATTCAGAAGAAATTGAACATGCGAGGGTACAATTAAGCACCCTGTTCAGTGCTACCCTCCCAACTCGTAGAGGTAATTCTAGAAACGAGAATACCCTGAGAGACATTATAAATAAATTGTCGACCCTCCGGGTAATGAGAACAATATTACCTTTTACGTTACTAACTTCCACAGAATACCGGTAATCTCTATGGGTGACGTAGACGTATCGGTGCTCCTCAAACATTATAATGACGTACAAAAGTCGATAGTTGAACTGAAACACCAACACGTGGTGTCAAATCAGAAAAAACTCGATTTCGCTAGAACAATTCCGGTCAGAGTTAGATGCGTTGAAAGAGACGCTCCTCCCAAAGCCCAGTTACTAGGAAGTAGTTCAGCAAGCCAGATCTCCAATAAGCGCGTCGGGCAGCAAGGGAAACGAAATCCCCGCCTCCAACTCCCCCCCTGAAGGTGGGATGGAAACGCAGCATGCAGGGGTAGCGGTCAACCCCCCTCCCGTTCAGGAAAGGACCCCTGCTCCCGATTTCACAATGAGGAACAGGGACGGTCCAATGCCGAGTGACGAGGCATCATTGCCCTCTTCCATGGCTCCCACTGCAGAGGAGAGGTGTTCGATTACGCCTTGCTCTGTGCGCAGTTCACCCCCCTCCCACCGAAGAAGGAGGGGCACGCGCGGTCGTCAGGTTATAAACACCGCTAACAGACCCTCACCAAGCCACAGAGTAAGGGAGGGGCCTCCTATCTCCCGAAGGTTGTGCCACCCATCCCACAGGCAAACGAACCCTGCCTCAGAGAGATCGAGGGAAGAGGAAGACGGGTGGGTAACTATTAACAGGCACCCTTCCCAAAGGTTTCCTCAACCGGTCTCTGCGGCGAGGCCACAGATAGGGAATCTCACCCTCTTTGTGTCGCGAATTCAGCTCTCGAACGAGGCAAGCGATATTCGACACATGATGGAAAAAGTCAATGGTGAACACAGGATATTGATAGTTAATAAACTAAACACAAAATCTCCGTATTATAACTCATTTAAAGTAATAATTAAAGGTGTAAATGCGCATTTCAACCCGTATAATATGAGTCAATGGCCATACGGTATTATTGTCAAGGAGTTTATTCACTTTTCAAGGAGATTTGATAACAGGCAAAATAATAATAATAATAATAATAATAATAATGGGCGCCGTAACGGTAATGCCTGAAAGTTGTACTGTATATAATAATAATATTACTAATAATAAATTCTCTATCAGTCATGGCGGATAACTTGTTGAAAATAGTCTCATATGATGTAAAGTTAGTGAGGAATTCAACTGTAGATGTTCATAAAATCTGCGACAGTGCAGATTTGATACTCCAACAGGAGCACTGACTACCTAATCAAGAGCTAAAATTCCTCTCTACCATCCATGATGACTATATATACCATGCGTCATCAGCAGTAGACTTGTCAGATGAATTAGTGTACAGTAGGCCTTTTAGTGGTGTTGCTTTCTTAATAAGGAAAAATTTGTCAAAACATATAAAATTTTTAACAAGCGATAATGTAAGGTTGTTAGGCATTGAATTACAAGTGAACAATGATTGCATATTAATTGTAAACTGCTAGATGAATACATTGATTTGCTGTACAAAATTAAGTCATTATCAGATAACCCCAAATATTCTCACTGTATAATAATGGGGGACTTTAACGCACATGTGAACTCGGAATTCTTTGTAGAATTGGATAACATGTGCGAGTCGGCCAATTTAAGTATAAGTGATGTAGATGTATTAGGGGTAGCCAGTGGTAATTTTACATACGTTCGTGATGTGAGTGGTACCACCAGGTGAATTGATTATTGTCTCACTAGTAATAATCTAAAGGATCGAATTTTTAGAGTTCATATTCTGCATGATTTCCTTCTTTCTGATCATAGACCATTACAAATATTAAATAACGTTACCAATTTATTGCCAACACGACTTAACAAGAACTCAATAGGTAAAATAATCGCGTCGATTGGTCCAATGTTACGATGCAGCAGAAAATTTTATACAAAGAAAGAACAAGTCACCCCTTTAATAATTTAGAAATTTTGCACCTTGCCTGTAATAATCCTTGCTCAAATGATTCTCACTGTAAACTCATAGATAGGTACTATAGTAAGACAATATCCCTGTAAAGAGAAGCAGGAAGCCCCATGATTATATCTTACAACTATCATACTAAGATTATTCCTGGATGGAATAATTTTATTGCCCTCCTGAAGAGGGAATCGAAAGACGCTTATGATTTGTGGTGCATTCATGATAGACCCAGATTAGAACCAGTATACTTGAATATGTGTAGAAGTCGGGGTCAGTATAAGGCGGCCATAAGGCAATGTAAACAGGAAGAAGAGTCTATTCGAGCATCAAAAGCCTGTGAAGCTCGCATAAATAACGATAATAACAAATTTTGGAAATTTGTTAAGAATGAAATGGGTGCCAAAAATGTCCTCCATCCGACAGTCGATAGGGTGTCGGGGGACGATCAAATTGCAAAGCTGTGGAAAAACCACTATTCTAACATTCTTAACAGTGTGAGTAGGGATAATCTTAAGATAGATTGCAGCGAAACGATTGTGGGAGGGACAAGGGAAAATACTTTGATATCATTTTCTGAAGTAAAGAGGTTAATTAAAGAGTTAAAGACTGGTTCTGCGTCAAGTGTAGATGACTTATCGAATGAGCACTTAAAATATGCAAATGACGTAGTATGTCTGCATATATCATTGCTCCTATCAGCCATGCTTGCTCATAGTTATATCCCTGCAGAGTTCGTGAGGGTATATATCTTGCCCCTGGTCAAAAATAAGTACGGAGACATTCTGTCCAGCAATAAATACAAGCCTATTACTGTCGCTTCCTCCTTCTCGAAACTACTAGAAAAATTCTTGTTACGCCGATTAAATGATTTCCTATGGACATCTAATCAGTTTCGCTTTAAAAGGTCCCACTCAACTGAACTGTGTACCTATGTACTAAAAGAAACAATATCTGAATACATTGACAGTAATTCAGCTATTTATAGCTGTTTCCTAGATATAAGTAAGGCATGCTGTATGATAGGGTAAACCACAATATTTTATTTGCAAAACTAGAAGACAGGAAGGTTCCAATGTACATATTAAATTTATTGAAATTTTGGTATTCCCATCAATCTTTCACTGTTAGGTGGGGCAATGTACTATCCGAGTGTTTGGGCTCTTCTTGCGGGGTGAGACAAGGCTCCTTGCTCTCCCCTATGATGTTTAATGTGTATATCGACGATTTAATTGCTTCACTTAATGAGGCAACAGTGGGATGTTGTAGAGATAACACAAGGATAAATAACTTATTTTATGCCGATGATATGGTGTTAATAAGACCTTCTGTTAAAGGTCTGGATCGGCTACTAAAAGTCTGCTACTATACCTAATCTATCAACATATACGTCTAATCGATTTTTAAACATGTTTATAGACGTGCTACTAATTACTTCTACCGGCAAACTATTCCAGCTATTTACTATTCTATGCGTAAAAAAGTTTTTGGAAACTGCCGTCTCGAACCTTCTACTTGTCAACTTACACCCATTATTTCTAGTCCTATTATATTGAGATATTTCGAAAAAGCTATCTCTATCTAAGTTATCGAACCCATTCATAATTTTGAAAACCTGTATTAGATCACCCCTTAGCCGCCTACTCTCCAGTGCAGCAATTTTAACTCCTTAAGCCTATCCTTATACGACTTCGACCTAAGCGACGGAATCATCTTAGTTGCTCGTCTTTGAAGTGTTTCGAGTTTGTCTATATCTTTTCGCATATGCGGATTCCAAAATTGGTTCGCTTACTCCAAATGGGGTCTAACTAATGATTTATAAAGAGGAACAATAATATCGCGCGATTTGTACTAAAAATTCCGAGCTATAAAACCTAACAATTTTTCGCTTTATTCACCGCTGCTGTACTTTGTTTCGCACCTTATAAATCAACAGTCACTATAACTCCTAAATCTTTTTCCTGCTCTACGCTTGTTAACTCTTTCCCTGACATAATATACGCAAAATTACCGTTACGCGAACCTATATGGAAAATTTTGCACTTATCGATGTTAAATCTCAATTGCCATGTGACTGACCAATCAACGATTTTATTCAGATCTTCTGGATTTTACCTCTATCTTCGTCATTACTCGCCCTACCACCCAAATTCGTGTCATCCGCAAACTTTGAAAGTGTACTGACTAGGCCGACATCTAAATCGTTAATATATATAAGAAAAAGCAAGGGGTCCAATACAGAGGACTGAGGAACTCCGCTCGCTACATTAGCCCAGCACGACTCCGCTACATCAACGATCACCCTCTGTTTCCTACCTCGCAACCACTCTTCTATCCAATTTATAACTACACCCCTGATTCCATAAGCCTTAGTTTTTTCAATGAGTCTTTTGTGCGGTACGGTGTCAAACGCTTTTCGAAAATCTAAATACACTACATCAACCGCCCGATGACTATCGTAAACGTCAACCACGCTTTGAAAAAATCCTAAAAGATTAGTTAAGCAAGATTTGTTTCGCCTAAAACCGTGCTGCGTATTTCTAAGTTTTGCAATTCTAAGTGTTCGACTATACGATCCCGAAGTATTGATTCCAGTAGCTTACCTACAACAGACGTTAAACTGATTGGCCTATAATTTCCAGCCGCACCTTTATCGCCTTTCTTAAAGATAGGTGTTACGTTTGCTAACTTGAAATTATCTGGTACGCACCCCTCAGAAATAGACGCATTAAAAATCTTTGTTAGCGGCACAACAATGCTATCTTTTAATTCTTTTAGTTGTATGGAATATATAGAATCCGGCCCCGGTGATATACGCATTTTCATTTTATCAATATAGCCATTACTTTCCCTTCACTAACCACAATATTATCCAAAATATTACCATTATCAAAAGGTATTATGTCTACGACCGTAGGGATATTCGTTACATCTTCTATAGTAAAAACTGACTTAAAAAATTCATTTAGCATGGTATCCATTTCCTTGTTTTCAGAAACTAGATCTCCGTTAACATTTTTCAACGGCCCAAAGACACTTTTTACTGGATTTCTATTGTTGACTTATTGAAAGAATCGTTCGGGGTTTTCTTTACCGTCACGAACTATGGAGATTTCAAATTCGCGCTTGAACTTTTTTATTAAATTTTTCGCTTCACGCCTTAGAGATATGTAGTTGTTTCGTAACCACAAATTGTCTTTATCGCACTTATGTAGCCTATAAGCCCTATCTCTGCTCTTTATAATGTCTCCTACTCTAGAAGTAAACCACAAGGGCTTGTTGTTTACTTTCGTACGCTTAATTTTGTACGGCACACATTCCTCATTTATAGTCCTAAATACTGTTTCAAACGATTCACACATTAGTTTTGCGTTGGAGATTCCCACGGAAAATTGTTGGTCCCCTCCGCCACCACGGAGGATATGCACAATACATAATTACGAACAGAGTTAGGTAGAGCAGCCATGAGAGGATCCTAGGGTCTTTGTTGGTCGGAAACATTATAACATTATACATATATTATATATATATATATATAGTATGTACATTGTACATATATATATTTTATATATATATATATATATATTATATACATATATACACCTCGTTGGTGTAGTGGTTAGCGTCGCTGACTACGAATCTATCTGCCCCGGGTTCGAGACCCGACGGCAGCCGGCGCGCAGCAAAACCCAACTGTTCATCCTTACATACAATAAAGAAAGTGGTTGGTAGATAAATGGATACCCTAGGTGGCCTAGTGGTTATGACGCTGGCCTGCTGATGGGTCGTGGTTCGGATTCCACGTTAAACTGTAGGTCTAAGGTGGAGTGAAAAGCTTGACCTTCGTCAGAATGAACAATTCAGGCGGAAGCTAACCAAAGGTTACCAAAGGTATATAGTATATATGTATATATAGTATTATATTTATATATATATATATATATATGTGTGTGTATAAATATATATATATATATATATATATAATATATATATATATTAGGTCATCTCATAAGTAATGCGGCATTTTTTAATTTTTTTTTTCCATTTTTAGCATTATTTTACGGATAGAAATCAAACAACTCTTTGAAGTTATTTATATTTAAATAAATATTTATTTATTAATTAATTTAATAAGTAATATAATTTCCACCAGTTTCTACCACTTGTCTCCATCTTTCTACTAACTTTTCAATACCATGTTTGTAAAAATCGTTTGACTTTGATTTAAAAAAGTTCTTTAAGGTTGTTTCGGCTTCTTCTGTTGTTGACATCTTCATTCCCTTCAGGTGATTCGCTAAACTCCTAAAAAGATAGTAGTCTGATGGGGCTAAGTCGGGTGAGTATGGAGGATGGCTCATTAGTTCCCAATCGAAATTATTAAGCTTTTGTATGGTATCTCTTGCGATATGAGGTCGTGCGTTGTCTTGATGAAAAAGCACTCTTCTTCTATTGATTAATGCTGGCCTTTTTTCTTCAAGTGCTGCATTTAAACGGTCCAACTGAGCACAGTAAACCTCTTTAGCTGAGAAAGGAGAGATGAACAAATGTTGATTCTTTGTTGCAAGTGTACCTCTGACAGGTCGTGAGGAACCCATTGCCACAATCGTGAAACCTTGCCTATCTCCTTTAAATGACGATGCACAGTGGAATGAGTTGAATGCAGTTTTTCAGCCAATTCTTCAACAGTTACAATCGGATTTTCTTCCACTGTTATTTTTAAAAGATCTTGATCAAATTCCACTGGTCGTCCTGAACGGGGTTCATCTTTGAGACTAACGTTTCTCGAGCGAAAATTCTGAAACCATCTTTGGCACTGGCTCACACTAATTGTTCCTTCACCGTATACTTGACACAAACTTTCTGCTGTTAACTTAGCATTATTGCCTTTTCTAAACTCCCAAAGCATAACGTTGCGAAAGTGCTTTTTTAACACTTCCATAATATTCATCATTTAACGATAAGGGCACATTAAATTAACAATAATAATACAAAATTAATAGCTCAGAAAATGACGACTAAGGTATGTCAAAATGTAAGCCTTGGGTTAGGCTAAGCCATACAGGTACCTAGGCTTCGAGTTTAGTAGACTTGGCTAGTATAAAACTAAACCTGCTTTCGATTATTTCTATCCGTAAAATAATGATAAACATGGAAAAAAAAAAATCAAAAAATGCCGCATTACTTATATATATATATACATATACATATATATATATATATATATATATATATATATATATTACTAATGATATATATATATATTATATATATATATATATATATATATTACTAATTGTAATGTACAGACCCCCAAACACGCCAACCTCAAAATTTTCAGATTCCATTACAGAGGTAAGAAACTTAGTAAAAGATCTACACTCTCCAACCCCAAATATTTTTCTCTGTGGTGATTTTAATTTCCCATTCATGAAATATAAAAGGATAGGAAAAAATATATGTATCCACCAGGACAAGGGGGGCACACGAGAAGACCAGGAGCAGGTAAAAACGCTACTAGCTTTAGCTGATGAATTTATGTTAGCTGATGAATTTATGTTAACGCAAGAAATAACAGAAAACACAAGAAAAAACAACTGCCTGGATTTGGTATTCACAAACAACAGTAATCTAATTGATAATGTAGAAATCTCCCCGACTATGATATCAGACCACAATATCATTGAAATAACAACTAATATAAAGGCAACAGGAAAGGAAAGAACACGCACAACAGAACGAAGCAAATTCGAAATTTTTAATTTTCACTCCAAAGCTATAAACTGGGAAGATGTGACATCCAGCATGGAAGTAATAGATTGGAAAACCATTTTCGAGGCCAAGACAACGGAAGAGATACTAATGACGTTAGAGGAGAAGACGTTAGAAATTGTGGAAAACCATGTCCCAAAGATACAACAAAGAGGAAAGAGAAGCAGGTTCGAAAGACAAAAGAGGGCATTGTTCCGAAAGAGAAAAAGAGTGACTGCAAAATTAAGTAATTGTAAAGATGATAACATCAGAAAAATATTAAATGATAAACTACAAAGTATCGATGTCGTCATACAGGAACAAATCGAGAAGCATACAGAAAAAGAAGAGGATGACGCTATAGAAGCGATAAAGGTTAACTCAAAGTACTTCTATAATTTCGCAAAAAGAAAGTCGAAAAACCAAGCGACTATCGGACCTTTAAAAAATGAGAACAGCGATTTATCTGATGATCTAACAGAAGTATCTGAAATATTAAAAGCTCAGTATGAATCATCTTTCAGTATCCCAAAAACTGACAAATTGATTTGCGATAGAAACGCGTTCTTTGAAGAAGAACCACAAGGGGAAAGTATAACGGATTTCGACTTTACGACGGATGATATTACACAAGCCATAGAGAAACTAAAAACATACTTAGCGGCAGGACCGGATAAATGGAATGCCACACTGATCAAAAACGGCAAGAATGCAATCGCTGAGCCCCTATACTGGATATGGAGACGATCATTAGACACGGGAGAAATACCGGGCATCCTGAAGAGCGCGAACATAGTCCCAATATATAAAGGAGGAGATCGATCCGAGGCCAAAAACTATAGGCCAGTGTCGCTTACATCTCATCTCACTAAAATATTTGAAAGAATAGTTAGACAGAAAATCTGACTTTTTGGAAACTCAGAAAAAATTAAATGATAACCAACACGGGTTTCGATCAGGCAGATCATGCCTATCACAACTAATGGAACACTACAACAACATTATTGATTCACTTGAAAGTAATGAAAACTATGATGTACTATACACAGACTTTGCTAAAGCGTTCGACAAGTGTGACCACGGAATCATACTACATAAACTGAAATATATGGGAATAACAGGAAAAGTAGGGAAATGGATATATAATTTCCTTAGTGAGCGGAGGCAAGTCGTTACAGTACAAGGAGTATCTTCATCAGAATCAGAGGTCCTCAGCTCAGTACCACAAGGAACAGTATTAGCTCCACTACTCTTCATAATCATGCTAACTGACATAGATGAGGACGTTACCAGAGACAGCACAGTAACATCCTTTGCGGATGACACAAAGATCAGTAGAAAAATAAGAAACCCAGAAGACATAGGATCTCTACAAACCGACATAAACAAAATCTACAAGTGGACTGAAGACAACAATATGAAGTTTAACACCGAGAAATTTCAGCTATTACGGTACGGAAAAGAGAAGACCTAAAGTGCATGGAATATTATACCCCAAATGGACAGGAAATTCAGAGAAATTCCAGAGCAAAAGATTTAGGGGTTGTAATGATAGATGATGCGAAATTTGAAACACAAAATAAGATAGCAGTAAACAGAGCAAAGAGAATAACGGGTCAGATATTGAGAACCTTTAAACGAAGGGATAGGAATGTAATGATTCCTCTACTGAAAACCCTGATCATACCCAAATTAGAATACTGCTCGGTCCTAACTTCCCCATATAAAAAAGAAGACATTAGACAGCTGGAGGGGATCCAAAGAAGCTTCACAGCCAAGATCAATGGGTGCAAAGAACTAAATTACTGGGAAAGGTTACGAGAACTAGACCTATATTCACTGGAAAGGAGAAGAGAGAGATACACCATTATTTACACTTGGAAAATAATGGAGAAACTAGTCCCTAATCTTACTCTGAATCCCATAACTCCCCAAACAGCAATGGAAAGTAGAAGCGGTAGACTGTGTCGTATTCCCAAATTGAAGGCGAGACAGGGAACATCCTTAACCCTGAAAGAAAATAGTTTTGTAGTGAGAGGACCAAAACTGTTTAATCAGTTGCCCAAAGACCTAAGAAACACGAAGGGAGTTGCAGTGGAAATCTTCAAAAGAAGACTAGACGCCTGGCTCAGAACAATCCCCGATGAGCCGGGCGTACCTGGCTATGTGAGGTGGAGAGCGCAAGAATCCAACTCACTACTTCACCAGGCCAACTCGAGAGGAGGGGCGACAAGCTTGACCTTCGCGAAATGAGAAATCATCGCGCGGAACCTTTGTAAGGTTGTAAGGTAAGGTAAGGAAATATAATATATATATATATATATATATATATATATATATATATGTTAACCCTTCCGTCTATGGCCCTGGGTGGTTCGGAATCGACCGGGGGATCTGGTTAGGAGGCAAGCAACGGATATTTCTTCTATAACATTCTAATTCTTTTCGGTCGCCTCTTGTTAAACTCTTGGCTACAGACTCGCCAGACTGTTATGCCAATATCTTCTATGGTGCTTGGGTTGTCTCTTTCTCTCGCTTTATGGGTCGACGATTATTAATTCTTCTCTTCCTATAATACTCTGATACTTTCTCTTGGTACTAAACTTATCGATTTTTCTTTTATAACTTATCGACTTAACTGACTAAGTTCCTGAAGAGAACATGGCTCGAAGGAAAAGATAAAAACTTTTTCTACTGTGGTTTACTTCTCAAAATGTACAGGTAGTGCTCTGAATTTACAGGGGTAGAGGTTCGACCTCTTTCGACCATGGCTCAGGCCGGAATCTAAAAAGTTAAGGAGGCAAGGGGCCTCTGCCCCCTCCTCGCAGCGAGGCTGCTAACAAGGGAGGCTCGTAATGAAGTGCCGTAATGAAGTGACTTAATCAAGTGCTTTAATTTTACAAATACATGTATAATATAAACTTAAATGTTTGGGGGAAGACAGTTGAAGGTTAAGTTCCCCCCTTTTAAACACATGATCAGATGTTTGAAAGATTCCAAATAAAAATAAAAAAAAATAAAAATAAAAACTAATCGTAGATTTTTGCCGAATCTTCATTTCTGAAGGCGATATCATTTCGTAATAGTACACATAAGTACAAATTAAGTACACGACTGAGTACGTATTAATTTTGGTCAATTACAATTACGATTACAATTATGAATTACTTCACATTCGCTTATGATTGTCCATTACAGTTCTATTAAAGTACATTCTTACATTATAAATTAAATCATTACATTTAATTACAGTTTCATTGAAGTACATTACAAGTTATTATTAATTACAGTTTCATTGAAGTACATTAGAAGTTATTATTAATTGCAGTTTCATTAAAGTACATTACGTCGTTTACCATTCTTAGTGTTTTTTTATATATTTATATATGGTTATAATATATGGTTATACTATATTGTTATACTATATGGTTATACTAGATGGTTATACTAGATGGTTATACTAGATGGTTATTATATTTGGTTATTAGTACAACACAAGTACATGAGACATGACACACATGATATAACATAACGCATGATAAAGTTATAAATTCGAATCGAGCGAAAGGAGACTTTTTTATCTTTGAAGCGTTCGATTCTGCCAGTTAGCGAAATTTGATAATAACTTACTAAGCATTCTCGAGTTCAATGTGGGAGGAGATATAATAAAAAAATAATAATTAAAAAAATAATACGAGAACGTATTTTTGCGTTTTCGAACGAATGCCTAAAGTTTTGCATTTCACGAGCAAAAAATGAATATTTAATAAAATTGGCATACGATAATGGTCAAGATAAGATATGGACGTATGGGGGCGGGGGATATGGTCGAATAATAGTTATATTTATACTACATAACATATAAATAATGACTTCTATAGAGTGTACAGTTTTTATTATGATGATAAAGAATTTTCATACATTGCATACTAGAGATATAATGAAGGGAAATTAATGACGGGAAAATGTGACGTATGGATGAATATGGTTCAATAATAATGTTTATACTACATAACACCACAACATTATTATTAAAGAATTTACCATACATTGCATACGGAAGATGTCCATATACTAAGCACGTGTACAAGGTATGGGAAACGTAAAGAGAATTAAGTTATTTTATGACGTCATAGTGTATAAGTCATTATTAGAAAAGATGAATTAGGGAAATACAGTAATGAATAAAGAAGTACAAATCATTATTAGGATGATTTACATGAACGAATTAGAGACAAAGAGTGGGTATCAATGACTAAGAAGTACAACTGCGGGTTCCAATCCTGTTACATGCAATGTGTATGCATAATCTAGGGTCGAGGGTGAGATGGAAGACAATCATAATTAATTATAATAAATTCTATAACAATGAAAAGTGGAAAATAGATACGACTAAACCACAGAAATGATAGATCATAGGGTTGTGACAAACAAAAATAGGAAGCTACAAATAAAATTTTTATCCAAAACTCGCTGCAATTTTGGTTTCTTATGTAAAAATGAATATGGATTATACTTGTTAATTTTTACAGTGTTTCCCCCTCTAAAATGGTATTAATACAATAATATAATACAATTAATACAATATAATAGAATTGAGAAAATAACATCCAACGAATTCATATTAGATGATGACATTCTTTTTTACAATACAAGTTTTATACAGAACGAGTTCGGGTAGTTGAGTACAATGCAGAGTATCAAATCTTTAAAATGACACTTGCTTACAAAATATAAAAAAATTCAAAGATTAATACTTTAATTTAGACAAACAATTAAGCTAGACAAAGAATGATATTGTTAAATTATTTTACAAAATTTTTATTTTTCTGTGGGAAAAATTACATACATAATGAATAGTAGATAAAAGGGAAAAAATATAAATTTTAAAGTTCATGGATTTTCAAGGTTACCATGATAGTACAATTCATAACTAATTTTATTGACTATTGTAGGTAAAAATAGAATTACGTAATGGATGATGTATAGACCTGTGGTCTAGTGTGTATTTTTGTGTACTAGGTACAAAGTGTGTATCTTACAATTTCGAGGGACAGATTAGCTGAGAGGATTGTTAAATTTACTGAATAAATGCATAAGCAAGATATATTAGAAAGCAAAAATGATTAAGACTAAATTACATAGTTAGCACTTACGCGCAATGAAATAGTTTATTGTGATACCCAATGATTTTAGCATAAGATTTGTATATATAGTATATGTAGTGTGCATACATGCATTTTTATTGACTGTTGTAGGTACAAATCGAATTACGTAGTGGATGATGTATAGACCTGTGGTCAAATGTGTATTTGTGTGTATTAGGTACAAAGTGTGTATCTTATAATTTCGAGAGACAGATTAGCTGAGAGGATTGTTAAATTAACTGAATAAATGCATGAGCGAGAATTTATATATAGTAAGCAATAATTATGATGTATTATAATGATGATGTTTGCATACGAGTTTTAATGCAAAAGTGACTGGAGGGAATATGTGTCAAAAGTAATAAAATTCAATTAGGATTATAGATTTTACATAACCAGTTACACTTATAAGGTAATTAAAAAAGAACGTACTTAGAGGACCTTCACGTAATGAAAGTAAATCTCATGGTTTTAAAATTGAATTTTGGCACACAATTAATTTCGACTACTAAAATTCATAGCCATATACTGTAGTAGTATGTCAATTTGACTATAATTTTCGTTTGATACCTTACAAATGGTACAATAACAATTTAAGGACAGTTACTCACGATTAATTGAACAAAAGAAAAATAAAAATACAAATTAAAAATAGAGATCAATTATGCATTTTAATGAGCTAACATAATTTTATTATAATCTTAAAAATAAAAGTAAATCGAACCATAGATGAATTTCGACCAAGAATAAAAAAGTTATTGAAATGGAAGGAAAGCATTTCGAACAATCTTTTCTTTTAATAATTTCAATTAAATTTTACATTAAAAATTATTTTTATATAATAAAAAAAATATTAAAAAGGTTTAATAATTTTTGCATGTTAAGTAGAAAAATCATACTCTTTCGTTGAATGTTGATAGAATTTGAATTATTTGATATTTTGACACAATTAATTAAATTCGACCAGCACAATTACTCAGTATTCATCGAATAAAAAAAATATAAAAAATATAAAAATTGAAAATAGAAATCGATTATAAACTATAATGAACTAAACATATCCTGTAATATAAAAAAAACACAACCTAAATTGAGGTTATGTTCCATCGTACCAAAGAGGAATTAACCATGGTTGAACCATTTCTCTGATTGACACGGTTCAACTGGGGTTGGGGGTGTTAAAATAAAATAAAAAGACAAAGTTTGGAGTACGACATTCGGGGGAATTGAGTGACTAAGCAGGGGGTATAAGTCTGAAATTGACAATTACATTTTTTTTTTTTTTTTTTTTTTTTTTTTTTTTTTAGATTGCACACTACTTTGAACAAAAATTAAAAGAGTTGAAACAAAACGGAGGGACGGTATGTTCCTCAGCATAGTAATTTAAAAGGAGTCATTGGGACAAGATCGATTAATTAATTATTACACAACTCTTATTATCACGTATACATTACAATGATTAATTATCAAAGTCATTACAAACAATTGTAAACTATTTTGGTTACAAACAATAAAATATGTCATTTTACTTATATATTTATATACGCAATAATGGCATGAAAAGAAAAGACAAATCGGTCAATTTCCTTCTTACAAACAAACAAAAAAAAACTTAACCTAAAGACACAAACCGGTCAGTTCAGGTTGAATTTAATTCTCTTTTACAACAAAAAAAGGTTGAATTAAATTCTTAAATTACATTTTCTTAAATTAAATTCCCTTAAATTACAAAGAAAAAGTTGAATTCAATTGACTGCATTGAAATGACTTGGGACTTAAACTCTGACTTGGAATAAAACTCTCTGACTTGGAATAAAACTCTCTGACTTGGAATAAAACTCTCTGACTTGGAATAAAACTCTCTGACTTGGAATAAAACTCTCTGACTTGGAATAAAACTCTCTAACTTGAACTCTATCAAGTATTCTGAAACTGTAACTTGAACTCTATCAAGTATTCTGAAATTGTAACTTGAACTCTATCAAGTATTCTGAAACTGTAACTTGAACTCTATCAAGTATTCTGAAACTGTAACTTGAACTCTATCAAGTATTCTGAAACTGTAACTTGAACTCTTATCAAGTATTCTTGAAACTAACTTGAACGCTTGTCAAGTATCTTGAAACTTAAACTGTCTAACTTGAACGCTTGTCAAGTATCTTGAAACTTAAACTGTCTAACTTGAACGCTTGTCAAGTATCTTGAAACTTAAACTGTCTAACTTGAACGCTTGTCAAGTATTTATATAAATCTCTAGGGCGGTTGTCCCTTTTGGCGCAACCTTCTGACTTCAAAAACTGACTTAAAAAATGACTTCAAAAAATGACTTCAAAAAATGACTTCAAAACTGACTTCAAAATTACTTCAAGTATCTCTCTAAATCTATAAACTCTCTATAAACACTCTTTCTTAATTTGCAAGTCAATTCAATTCAATAATTTGAAAGAAATTTGCAAACAAAAATATAAAATGTAAACAACATTTCACTCGAATGTACACGAAGGTACGATACTATTATGTTTGATACATAAAATAAAATTATTCTATACTGAATATAACAGTGAAAATAACTGAAAATAATTCTGTGACAATTAACTCTGTGACAATTGACTCTGTGACAATTGACTCTGTGACAATTAACTCTGTGACAATTAACTCTGTGACAATTAACTTCTGTTACATTTAACTTCTGTTACATTTAACTTCTGTTACATTTAACTTCTGTTACATTTAACTACTGTGAAAATTACTGTTTCACTAAAAAAAAATGTATCACTGGTGTCTGAAGTGTTCACTGTGTTTTGTGTTAATTGTGGCTCCATACTAAATATTAACTGTTAATAATGCTGACTTTTCAAGTGTTTATAAATTTCTTTAAAAAAACAAACTCTGTACTTAACAAAAATTCTACGGGCGAAATCCTGAGAGACGTGTCCTGAAGACGTCATGCTGGCTACTTCTTCTTGGATGAAAACTAGGCGTGGAGAACTTGGAGTCGTGGCACACCGGTTCAAGGGTGGATGTTACGAACTGGAAGTCGTGACACGCCGGTCAAATGGTTTTATCCTGATGCAGGGTAATTTCTATCTTGGTCAAAGAGTGGCCTCTTCTTAAAATATTCTTCTTCTTAAAATATTCTTCTTCTTAAAATATTCTTCTTCTTAAAATATTCTTCTTCTTAAAATATTCTTCTTAAAATCTTCTTAAAATCTTGGTAGTAGGGTCTCCAAATGTTTAAACTCTTGCTTCTTCTATGTGTTTATCCTGGCTATAGGGTCGCCACAATGTTAACCCCTCCGTCTATGGCCCTGGGGTGGTTCGGAATCGACGGGGGGTTCTGGTTAGGAGGCAAGCAACGGATATTTCTTCTATAACATTCTAATTCTTTTCGGTCGCCTCTTGTTAAACTCTTGGCTACAGACTCGCCAGACTGTTATGCCAATATCTTCTATGGTGCTTGGGTTGTCTCTTTCTCTCGCTTTATGGGTCGACGATTATTAATTCTTCTCTTCCTATAATACTATGATACTTTCTCTTGGTACTAAACTTATCGATTTTTCTTTTATAACTTATCGACTTAACTGACTAAGTTCCTGAAGAGAACAAGGCTCGAAGGAAAAGATAAAAACTTTTTCTACTGTGGTTTACTTCTCAAAATGTACAGGTAGTGCTCTGAATTTACAGGGGTAGAGGTTCGACCTCTTTCGACCATGGCTCAGGCCGGAATCTAAAAAGTTAAGGAGGCAAGGGGCCTCTGCCCCCTCCTCGCAGCGAGGCTGCTAACAAGGGAGGCTCGTAATGAAGTGCCGTAATGAAGTGACTTAATCAAGTGCTTTAATTTTACAAATACATGTATAATATAAACTTAAATGTTTGGGGGAAGACAGTTGAAGGTTAAGTTCCCCCCTTTTAAACACATGATCAGATGTTTGAAAGATTCCAAATAAAAATTTAAAAAAAAAATAAAAAACTAATCGTAGATTTTTGCCGAATCTTCATTTCTGAAGGCGATATCATTTCGTAATAGTACACATAAGTACAAATTAAGTACACGACTGAGTACATATTAATTTTGGTTCATTACAATTACGATTACAATTATGGATTACTTCACATTCGGTTATGATTGTCCATTACAGTTCTATTAAAGTACATTCTTACATTATAAATTAAATCATTACATTTAATTACAGTTTCATTGAAGTACATTACAAGTTATTATTAATTACAGTTCGATTAAAGTACATTACGTTATATTAAATTAAAGTATTACAGTTAATTACAATTAAACAGTTACTATAACTTTGTTTTGTTTTTTTACAGTGTTTCATATTAATAGACAATTAAGATGTTATAAATATAATACAAAGTACATGGCACATACGGTATGGATTTATATACAAAATATGTTATAATATGTTATAAATTTGAAATCAGAGCGAACGGAGGTTTCCATCTTAGAAGCGCTCACTTATGCTATAGTTCGTGGAATTTGATAACAACTAAGCTTTTTTTCGAATAGCTTGTGAGGGGTGAACGCACTTAAAAATAAAAAAATAAAAATGAAAAAAATAATACGAGAACGTATTTTTGCGTTTTCGAACGAAGGCATGAAGTTTTGCGTTTCATAGCAAAAATGAATATTTAATAAAATTGACATACGATAATGGTCAAGATAAGATATGGACGTATGGGGGCGGGGGATATGGTCGAATAATAGTTATATTTACACTACATAACATATAAATAATGACTTCTATAGAGTGTACAGTTTTTATTATGATGATAAAGAATTTTCATACATTGCATACTAGAGATATAATGAAGGGAAATTAATGACGGGAAAATGTGACGTATGGATGAATATGGTTCAATAATAATATTTATACTACATAACACCACAACATTATTACTAAAGAATTTACCATACATTGAATACGGAAGATGTCCAAATACTAAGAACGTGATTCAGTGTACAAAGTATGGGAAACGTAAAGAGAATAAAGTTATTTTATGACGTCCTAGTGTATGTCATTATTAGAAAAGATGAATTAGAAAAATACGGTAATGAATAAAGAAGTACAAATCGAAATTCTATCCAAAACTCGCTTAGGCGATTTTTGGTTTCTTATGTAAAAATGAACATTCAAACATAAAAACTATACGAACATAAGTACTGCATGAAGACAATGAATCCACATAATGATGGTGTAGGAATTGTTCATTGTTCAATTTTTACATATATATATATATATAAATATATATATATAAATATATTTATATATATAATATATATATATATATAAATATATATATATATAATATATATATATATAAATATATATATAAATATTATATATATATATATATATATTATATATATATATATATATATATATATATATATATAAATATAATATATATATATATATATATATATATATATATATATAATATATATATAAATATATATATATATATATAAATAATATATACATATATATATAAATAAATAATATATATATATATATATATTATATATATATATATATATATATATATATATATATATATATATATATATATATATATATATATTAGGGATCGTATAGTCGAACAGTTAGAAGTGCATAATCTGGTTAGAAATACGCAGCACGGTTTTAGGCGAAACAAATCTTGCTTAACTAATCTTTTAGAATTTTTCCAAAGCGTGGTTAACGTTTACGATAGACATCGGGCGGTTGATGTATTGTATTTAGATTTTCAAAAAGCGTTTGACACCGTGCCGCACAAAAGACTGATTGAAAAAACTAAGGCTCATGGAATCAGGGGTGTAGTAATAAATTGGCTAGAAGAATGGTTGCGAGGTAGGAAACAGAGGGTGGTCGTTGATGGAGCGGAGTCGTGTTGGGCTAATGTAGCGAGTGGCGTTCCTCAGGGTTCTGTATTGGGCCCCTTGCTTTTTCTTATATATATTAACGATTTAGATGTCGGCCTAGTCAGTACAGTTTCAAAGTTTGCGGATGACACGAAGCTGGGTGGTAGGGCGATTAATGACGAAGATAGAGGTAAAATTCAGGAAGATCTGAATAAAATCGTTGATTGGTCAGTCACATGGCAAATGAGATTTAACGTGGATAAGTGCAAAATTATGCATATAGGTTCGCGTAACGGTAATTTTGCGCAGAGTATGTCAGGGAAAGATTTAACAAGCGTAGAGCAGGAAAAAGATTTAGGAGTTATAGTCACTGGTGATTTAAAAGTAGCGAAACAAAGTACAGCGGCGGTCAATAAGGCGAACAAAGTGTTAGGTTTTATAGCTCGAAATTTTGAGTACAAATCGCGCGATATTATAGTTCCTCTTTATAAATCATTAGTTAGACCCCATTTGGAGTACGCGGTCCAATTTTGGAATCCGCATATGCGCAAAGATATAGACAAAATCGAAAGAGTTCAAAGACGAGCAACTAAGATGATTCCGTCTCTTAGGTCAAAGTCGTACGAGGATAGACTTAAAGAGTTAAAATTGACTACACTCGAGACTAGGAGGTTAAGGGGTGATCTAATCCAGGTTTTCAAAATTATGAATGGGTTTGATAACGTAGATAGAGATAGCTTTTTCGAAATATCTCAATATAATAGGACTAGAAATAACGGGTGTAAGTTGACAAGTAGAAGGTTCGAGACAGCAGTTGCGAAAAACTTTTTTACGCATAGAATAGTAAATAGCTGGAATAGTTTGCCGGTAGAAGTAATTAGTAGCACGTCTATAAACATGTTTAAGAATCGATTGGACGCGCATGTTGATAGAAAGGGTATAGTTTAAGGTAGTAAAATTAAGGCTTTGTGGGGATAGATCCCACAGCTCAACACAAGTGTTGTGGGATATAGGGAGGCAGCGTCTTGGGTTAGGAGATACTCTCTGTCCTTACACACCCCATTTAAAGAGATTCCTCTGCCGAGCGGTGCCCCCCATAGTACTGTGAGGTATTGAAAAACTCATGATCTTCACTTGCCCCACAAACACCTTTAAATGGGAGACCCATAATGGGTGCACACACATTTCTACATTACTGTACAGTCTTTACAGCCACACCTACACTTTTCCTCGTAAGTGTATATATTGTAATGTATATGGTTGTAAATTTGACTTGGTCCGCAATCGATATGAACCGTGACTTGATGGATACCGTAATGAAATTGACTGGATTCTTTGGATCTGATATATTTGCATGTCCGTTATATAATAGATATAGAGTGTAAAATATTTGTGGATAGTAGTCTATTATGACTTGATCCTCTGGATCGAGAGATTCTATCTTTAGTTTTAAATCGATAATTAATTATTTTTAAATTGATAATGTATATGGTTGTAAATTTTGACTTGGTCCGCAATCGATATGGACCGTGACTTGATGGATACCGTAATGAAATTGACTGGATTCTTTGGATTTGATATATTTGCATGTCCGTTATAAATAGATATAGACATATTTGTGGATAGTAGTCTATTATGACTTGCTCCTCTGGACCGAGAGATTCTATCTTTAGTTTTAAACCGATAATTAATTATTTTTAAATTGATAATTATTTAGTTTCGTAAAAATTGGTCGTTGGCAATTTACCGGCAGTTTTTAAATAAGTTTCTTATGTTCTTGTGGTTCGGAACCCACGTAAAATTGTAGGTCCCCTCCGCCACCACGGAGGACATACACAATACACGATTACGAACACAGTTAGGTAGACCAGCCATGAGTGGATCCTAGGGTCTTTGTTGGTCTGAAACATTATAACATTATAACATTTATATATATATATATATATATATATAAAATATATATATATATATATAATAATATTATATATAATATATTATAATATATATAATAATATATATATATAATATATATATATATATATATATATATATATATATATTATATATAATATATATGTAAAAATGACCAATGAATAATCAATATTCATTTTTACATGAGAACCAAAATCGCTTAACGCGAGTTTGGATAATATTTTTATTTGTTGCTTTCTATTTTTTTTCAGTGTCACAACCATGCGACCTACCATTTCTATGGTTTAATCGTATCCATATTTCCATTTTTCATTTGTTATAGAATTTATTATAATTAATTATGGTTGTCTTGCATCTCACCCTCGTCCCTAGATTATGCATACACATTGCATATGGCATGAATGGAACCCGTAGTTGTACCTCTTAGTGCTTAATACCCACCCTTTGTCTCTAATTTGTTTCTTTTAAATCCTCCCAATAATGACATATAGACTATGACGTCATAAAATAACTTAAATTTCCTTCACGGTTTCCATACCTTGAACACTTTATTCTCTATACGTCATTATTTATATGTTGTGTACTACCTATTGTCTACTGAGGCCTATCAACCTATCAGTCCATGTTTACGCATGTCTATATTACGCACACAACCTATTGTGTTACGTACCAATATCTGTACAAAACTTGTACATTTGTACATGTCCCCTGATGATTACGTACATCGTTACGTACATGTACATCCGTTCACATGTATTCTTTTTATTTCTTTTCTTTAAATTAATTAATTTCTCGCAAGATATTCATAAATGCTTAGGCAAATGGTCAAATTCCGCTAATCACAGCATAAATCGAACATTTGAAAACGAAAGACCTCCTCTGCCTCTGATTTCAAATTTATAACTTATTATCATGTGTGTCATGTTGTGTAAATATATACCGTATGTGCCCATGTACTTTGTGTTAAATCTCAAAATAAGAGTTATCCTAATGTAAATATGAAACACTGTAAACTATAGTTACCTGTGGTAAATTGTAATTAACTATAATAATGTAATATGATGAAATTAATGTACTTTAATGAAACTATAGTTAGCGAGTTAACGATAAGAAATTAATTAATTGGTAATTATAATCATAGTTATAAAAGACAAAAATTACAATGTGACTGGACATTATGTCGCCATTTATGAATATACACTCGGCAATATTAGTATTATTTTTTTATTATTATTTTTTCGTTGGGATAAATTTTGAAGCTGCTTCCTTTTTGTCATTTTTAGATTAGATGCATTCTCTCTTAGAGAGATGAAGTCATGTCTTGCCTTAAACTTTTAATTTTCATATGCATATCTTAATATAAGAATGCATAGTTCAATTTCCGTTTCTAATTAACTCGGCAGACCCGGAAAACATCAGATCTGAAAATATGCGGTTTAAGATAAAAATATGGCTTCCTCTTCCTATATCCTGGTTATCTGTTTATTTTAACTGTTGTGCAAAAACAATACAGCCTCTTCAATATTTAATAATGATGATATTAGTAGAATCGGGGTATATAAACCCAACGATTTCTTCCATAGGCATTCTGATCCCAACGACGAGGCTGAGTAGTACCTGTACATTTTAGCAGCAAATTACAGTAAAAGAAAGTCTTTATCTTCCCCTTCGAGCCGTGCTCTCTTCAGAAAACTTAGTCATTAAAATCTCCCGATACGTTACAAGGAGAATCGGGGGAAACCCTCAGGGAATTTAATAAGCCTCTCAGAATCCTCCGAGTCCACTATAGAAGGACTCGGAGAGTCGTATAGAAGAAACTACTGCAGGTAACAGATCCGTTGCTGCCTCCTAACAACAATAATATCGCGCGATTTGTTCTCAAAATTCCGAGCTAAGAAACGTAGCACTTTGTTTGTTTTATTGACCGCTGCTGTACTTTGTTTCGCTACTTTTAAATCACCAGTAACTATAACTCCTAAATCTTTTTCGTGCTCTACGATTGCTAACTCTTTCCCTGACATACTATACGCTAAATTACCATTACGCGAACCTATATGTAAAATTGTGCACTTATCGACGTTAAATTTCATTTGGTCATGTGACTGACCAATCAACAATTTTATTCAGATCTTCCTGGATTTTACCTCTATCTTCGTCATTAATCGCCCTACCACCCAACTTCGTTTCATCCGCAAATTTTGAGATTGTACTGACAAGGCCGACATGTAAATCGTTAATATATATTAGAAAAAGCAAGGGACACAATTCAGAATCCTGAGGAAAGCCGCTCGTGGTGATATACGACTCCGCTCCATGAACGACCACCCTCTGTTTCCTACCTCGCAAACACTCTTCTATCCAATTTATTAATACAACCCTGATTCCTTGAGCGTTAGATTTTTGAATGAGTCTTTTGTGTGGTACGGTGTCAAACGCTTTATCAAAATCTAAATACACTACATCAACCGCCCGATGACTATCATAAACGTCAACCACGCTTTGAAAAAAATCTAAAAGATTAGTTAAGCAAGATTTGTTTCGCCTAAAACCGTGTTGCTTATTTCTAACCAAGTTATGCAATTTTAGGTGTTCGACTATACGATCCCTAATTAGTGATTCCAGTAGCTGACCTACAACAAACGTTAAACTGATTGGCCTATAATTTCCCGTCGAAACTTTATCGCCTTTCCTAAGGATAGGTGTTATATTTGTTAACTTCAAATTATCTGGTACGCACCCCTCAGAAATAGACGCATTAAATATCTTTGTTAGCGGCACAACAATGCTTTCTTTTAATTCTTTTTAGTTGTATGGGATATATGCAATCCGGCAGTGGTGATATACGCATTTTCATTTTATCAATATAGCGCATTACCTCCCATTCACTAACCACAATATTATTCAAAGTATTACCATTATCAAAAGGTAATATGTCTATGACCGTAGGGATATTCGTTACATCTTCTATAGTAAAAATTGACGTAAAAAATTCGTTTAGCAACGTAGCCTTTTGCTTGCTTTCAAAAACTAGCTCTCCGTTAAAATTTTTCAACCACCCCAAGACAATTTTTACTGAATTCCTATTGTTGACGTATTGAAAGAATCGGTTTGGGGTTTCTTTGCCGTCACGAGCTATGGAGATTTCAAATTCGCGCTTAGACTTTTTTATCACACATTTCGCCTCACGTCTTAGAGAGATGTAGTTGTTTCGTAACCACAAATTGTTTTTATAACACTTATGTAGCCTATAAGCTCTATCTCTACTCTTTATAATATCTCCTACTCTAGAAGTAAACCACAAGGGCTTGTTGTTTACTTTCGCACGCTTAATCTTGTACGGTGCACATTCCTCATTTATAGTCCTAAATACTGTTTCAAACGATTCCCACATTAGTTTTGCGTTGGAGATCCCCATTACGTTTTCCCAATTGACATGTGACAATTCATTTCGAAATTTAAAAAAGTCTGTGGGCTGGAAGTTAGGAATTTTAGTCGAGTTAGCTGGTATCGAGTGACTTACTGAGAGGACAAACTCTACCATTTTGTGATCGCTATTGCTTAACGGTTCTATTACTTGAAGATCAGTAATTAGCCTATCATCCTTAGTTATTACTAAATCTAAAATACTGTCCAACCTCGTAGGTTCCACAACCTTTTGAATAAGAAAGCTATCATCGAGAAAATTAACTAAACGATTAACTTCCGCGTCACCGTGCATTGTATCGTAATTCACTTTGGCGCAATTAGTCACCCATAACTAAGGCCTGCTCACTACCTATTACTCTATTTAGTTCACGATATAACGCTTCGTCCGTATCAGCTGTTTGATTAGAGGGCCTATATATAGCCGCAACAACAAGTTTGAAATAGTTCAATTCAATTCTGCTATAGTTGAATCCATCGGTTCTGGAATTGTGTGCTTTACTTCTATAACGTTCGCAATATTATCTTTGATATACAACATAACACCGCTTCCTCTCCTACCTATTCTGTTTCCAACAAAAAGTCTATAACCTCTAATTTGATATTCTCCTACAAAAAGGCACGTGTTTCAGTGCTAACCCACGATTCATTTATCGTAATTAAATGATAGTCTTTAGAAGTAATTAAAGAAAAAAATTCGTTTATTTTATTTCGTAGGCTACGAGCATTTAAGGATAAAACCTTCAAATTGTTTGTAATTGCGATACATTCGCGAGCGCAGGGGAAATTTGAGGAAATTACGCGGGGACCGTTCGAGTTAAGGCAGCCTGAAAAGAAGAGACAGTATTATGAAATAGTCTTCCTAAACGCGCAGCTCCAACGTTATTAAGATGAAGTCCGTCTCCGAGGAACAAGTCCCTCCTGCCGTAGAAACTGTTCCAAAAATTCGCAAAATGCACTCCTTCCTGTTGGCAAAGAGACTTTAGGTTATTGTTGGTATAGGTCGCCTGGCTGTAGAAATCGCTACGTTAGATAATTCGAGGAAGTTTACCTGTTGAAACAATCTTATTAGTTTTCTCCTTTAATCGTTCTAATAAGTCCCTGTACCTAGCCAGCAGTTCTTCCGATCTAGAATTTAAAACGTTATTAGTACCGACATGAATAACATACGTTGTGTCCTCGGTGGTACCGTCTGTAAAATGGTCAACACTAATAGTTATATCCTCCACCCTTGCACCAGGGTAGCAGTAACGGCGCCTACGACGAGGGTTTCTCCCACAGAATTCCTCGAGCTACCCTCGAACAATGGAATCGCCAACGAGTCGTATTTCTGGTTCATCAGCATCTTCGAAACCTAAAACAGAAAACTTATTGCTTGTTATTACTGGTAGGGAAGTCTTAGGTTTTCTCAATGGGGCTGCATTACGCATTTGAACGAAGGGTTAGGAACTAGAGTAAGAAAGACGGCTATTAGTACTATTCATATTATTAGTAGGAGCTGAGGCAGTGGGGTCTTAACTGATATCTCAAGGGATTCTAATTTTGCCGTCAGGAGCATCACCCTTTCTTCAAGCCTCCCTCTGGCCTCCCTCTCACGCTCTAACTCGTTCCTCAGGACTTCCATGCTTGAGCACCACCTGCAAACTAACTGTTCGTTATTATTAGCCAAAGTAAACGCGTAAGCGGCAAATTTCCCTTCACAGCCATGCTATTAATTCATTAAAAAAAAAAAACGAGCGTTTGGAAATTAATAAATTACAACGTAGGTCTATCGCGTGCTTATTTTGCCGTCACCTGTGCAATAGGGTGTGACCGTTGCCCTCCAAAAATCAAAAAATGGTCCTACAATGCTGTTCAAAGTTTTAGTGTTGTGTATTTATCTAGGAAACACCCCTGTAAATTTCCTTGGAGATCGGTGCATGTTTGAGCTAGCACCGTCGTACCAGCAAGTATTGCTATTTCAGCTTATGAACTTCATAAATAAGTGTGAAAATAGCACATTTTATCAGATTTTCATTTCCGGGTCTGGAACACTGACCCACAAATTTTCCACGTATTATTTTATTGCATTTAATTTTAATGATGCTCTTTTCTTTTCCCTTGACAGTGATTTGATGTTGTGAATAGAGAATTTAATCATGGATACACGGCAAGATGATGAGTATGTCAGAATGTTATTGGGCACCGTACCCCGAGAAGAAGAAAAGGAAATAAAGGGCTGCAAACTGCCAACTAATAGGCAGGTCTTACTATGTCTGTTAGCAAATCTTCGGGATATGCACTGGGACCAGGCTTTATCTGCCACCATTGACAACGTGCTTTTGCATTAACAGAAGGCGAATGTCCCGACCATTACAGGCAGGAACAATATTGGCCGAGTGATTAAAACTTACTATGACAAAGACTACATGATGCTTATGAAAAAGAATGAGGATAGAAGACGGGCTGATGATCCTGGAATTATGAAGTTTAAATCAGAATTGAGCCTGACGATGAAATTTTATAAGAACACAGTGTTGAAAGACATGGCGGCTGCGAAAAAGGGGAAAACTCAGGCCGAACAAGATGCCATCGATACTGACATACTCTTTATGAAAAGCATGCTAAGTGACAGAGTAGCTACCTACTCTGGGGGTAAACAAAGTACTCACAGAAAAGGTTCAGAAGCGACAGAAAAGGCAGATGCGAGAAGAGAAGCGACAAGAGAGAGAGCAATGTGATCATGCTGAGAATGTACAGGCTGATATTGATTCACCTATTAGCTCTGATGAGGACGATGACATTGATGAGGCCAGCACTGCTGAACCAAAGAGAAAACATCGGAGAACAGTGAAAGAGGGAGTTTCAATTTTTGTGCCCCATATATTCTGAAGTCGGCAGAACTTGTTTCATGCAGTGTTCGAAACAACATCTCGCCGACCCAGCTGAGTGCAATTGTGTACTCCCTTGTATCTGCATGTGGTGGAGATACATCAAAGCTGAGTCTAAATGCAAGGACGGCCCACCGATACCGAGCTTCCATCGTGTCAGAAATAAGTTTAAAAATCATGGATGAATGGCAACCATCAGACAAAGTACTGGTGCACTGGGATGGTAAACTTATGGACACGCTGGATTCCAAAGGCACTGATGACCGCCTGCCCATTCTTGTGTCTGGTGTCAATGGCACAAAGCTTCTTGGAGTCCCACCTCTTCCGCATTTGACTCAAAAAGCTGGCCTGGTTAAGGAGACTTGATATCAACAGCAACCAAACAACTTCTGGTCGATTGGGAGTGTGAACAGAATGTCGTTGGTATGGTTTTCGACACAACTTCATCCAATACAGGTAAACCTATTTCAAACATCAGCGTGAATTTATCACGACATTAATACCAAAATACAGTGAATGATTTAACAGAAATCTGCAAAAAGCACGTGCCTGAAATGGTGGCCTTAAACTGCAATTACATTTTTTTTCAGGACAAAAAACAGCTGCTTGCGTCTCCCTCCAAAAGGAATTAGAGCGTGCCGTATTCTGGTGCGCCTGTCGCAGGCATGTGGGCGAAGTCATCCTAGGTGTTTGCTGGGATTGCTTGAAAGTGGAGGGCTCTTCAAGTCCAAACATAATGGTTTTCCAGAGGTGAGTCATAAGTTTTACAAAATAACAAGGAATATTATTATCTAATGAACAAATTTAGTGGAATTTCTTTTATTAGACGTATAAGATATAATAACACCAAGCAAATGATCGATCGTATCAATCTTAATACCCCTAAAACAATATTATAGATTAGTACGAAATACAATAATCCCAATAATTGCATTTCTAGGTTCAAGAACCATTTCTCTCAACTGGCGTACAATGAAAAAAAGAAATACTACTACCCCGCAATGCCTGGAGTGTTTGAGGAGCGCCAGCAGGAGATGGCTGACTTCTTCCGTGAATCTCTAGCCCAACCATTTACACGTGGCGACTACAAGGAGCTGGTAGAGCTTTGTCTGCTGCTTGTAACTAAAGGATCCGAGCCAGTGAACTTCACAATGGTCTACCCCGGCGCACTTCACAAAGCAAGATGGATGGCTAAACTGCTCTATACCCTCAAGATTGTTCTTTTGTCAGGCCAGATCAAAGAGCAGTTTCCCAAAGCCGAGGTTGTGACTAAAAGTCAAATCAGCAAGTTAGAACGGTTTGCTGTGTTCACAGTCGCTGTTTATGTCCCATGGTGGATTGTTTGCCCCGTTCCAGCAAGTGCGCCACTGAATGACTTGAATTTGGTCGAAACCTTGGCTGAATTTGCCCCATATGACGCCACAATAGTTGACAAAGCACGTGTGGCACTCGGTAGACACACTTGGTACCTAACTGAGGAGTTGGCCCCACTGGCTTTGTTCTCGTCCCAAGTACAAGAAAGGACAAAAGAGGAGATGAGGAAGGCCCTTCTTTGCCATGAAGGCACTGAAGTTACTAAGAGAGTGGGGCTCAATCATGGGGGCTATGGAAAGCCATATCTTCCCCCTGTCCCAGAAAGTGGCACTGCCTGGTGGACCTAATTGGTCCTGACTCAAGCCGGTTCTTCACCATTTTAGGCATGCCCTATCAGTTTCTCCACAGTCCAGCCAGTGAATGGGCGGATCATGACGACTACCTGAACATGAAACGGGTTGTGGACAAGCTTCAGGTCGTCAATGAGGCTGCAGAGCGTGGTGTAAAACTTTGCCATGACTTTCTTAATGTTGCCAGGGATGAGGAGCGCTTTCAAGAAGTCCTTCAAGTAGTTGAAAATGACAGACTCCGCGTTCCTAATCAGCGCAAACGATCATCTGTTTCCGAACAGAAATCATGGTTTCTTGCTGTAGAGAAATAATACCTTGTGAATATATGATAAAACCACTTAATGTACCATGAGAGAATAAGAATGATTAACTTTTTTGTGTTAGTGATAACAGCTTTTAATTAAGACAGGCAAATGATTTGTGTTAATATCCCTTATGATGGTTGTGTAATCTCATATATAGGCGCGTATGCCGTATAAGCAAAATCGCTATTTTTCAAATTGCTGGTGCTCACTCGAATATGCATGAATCTTCAAAAAATTGCACGTGGGTATTTTTGTCAATACCAAAATTTTGAACAGCATTGTAGGACAAAGTTGGGGCAACTGTCACACCCTACTGTGCATGCCCACAAAATGTTCTTGAAACGCAGAAACAGGTATTAATAAAACTTATCTGTCTTCTATTCTACCGACTTTTTTCTTTCCTTTTTTTCTTTTTCCCACCGAGGGTGACCACACCCTACTTGATCCCCGTAGCAAGGCAAACTGAACCTTATTAAACCTCGTTTTTCTAATAGATTTGAAAAACAAAAAAGACAAGCCACGTGCACTAGCCTTGGTTTAATCAACTAATATAGTAATGAATAAAGTCAATAAATGAAATATATTCATTAATGAATGATTAGTAACACGAAGTAATTTAGTTAAGAATGCACCAAACCCTAGTTTTTTAAAGACACTTCAACGAAAACCACTTATTCAATTGGTAACACTGGACACTCGATAAAACATGTCTGTTTACAAGGAAAGACTGATCACATATATATATATATACACATACATATATATATATATATATATATATATACACATTCAACTGCAAAGAACACGCAGTATAAATAACGTAAAGAACGACGCTTGTATAGGAGATATTCCGCGCAAGACGAGAGAGAGAGAACGAAACAAATGAAAAAATGAGGTAACCACCCGGGAATCGAACCCGGGATCTTCCGATTGTCGGTCAGATGCGATACCATTACACCATGGGCCTCACTCTTCCAAATGCCGTAATTCTTCTACATACTCGCAGAAACCAATGCCCCAAGTGGGCACCTCCCGCATGCCGTAACATTATATACATTCAACTGCAAAGAACACGCAGTATAAATAACGTAAAGAACGACGCTTGTATAGGAGATATTCCGCGCAAGACGAGAGAGAGAGAACGAAACAAATGAAAAAAATGAGGTAACCAACCGGGAATCGAACCCGGGATCTTCCGATTGCCGGTCAGATGCGATACCATTACACCATGGGCCTCACTCTTCCAAATGCCGTAATTCTTCTACATGCTCGCAGAAACCAATGCCCCAAGGGGGCACCTCCCGCATGCCGTAACATTATATACATTCAACTGCAAAGAACACGCAGTATAAATAACGTAAAGAACGACGCTTGTATAGGAGATATTCCGCGCAAGACGAGAGAGAGAGAGAACGAAACAAATGAAAAAATGAGGTAACGACCCGGGAATCGAACCCGGGATCTTCCGATTGCCGGTCAGATGCGATACCATTACACCATGGGCCTCACTCTTCCAAATGCCGTAATTCTTCTACATACTCGCAGAAACCAATGCCCCAAGGGGGCACCTCCCGCATGCCGTAACATTATATACATTCAACTGCAAAGAACACGCAGTATAAATAACGTAAAGAACGACGCTTGTATAGGAGATATTCCGCGCAAGACGAGAGAGAGAAAACGAAACAAATGAAAAAATGAGGCAATCGGAAGATCCCGGGTACATGTATAGTATATATGTATAGTATATATATATATATATATATATATATATAATATATATATATATATATATATATATATATATATATGGGAATGAATTCAGAATGGTTCCCTGAGGTTTTTGTATGATACACACAGACCGTGCATGGAACAAGGAACTCTTCTAGGAAAATTAAATCCACTATAGTCCGAATAAGTAATGGTAATTGACAAACACTATAGTTTTTTCTTTTTCATGATGTTAGCCCGACGTGGGCAACGGGTCACTCGCAAAGAGGTCCCAAAAATATAGCTTCCCTCACCAGCTATCTGCAAAGCAGATAGGATCCAGCTTTGGGACAGGATCTAGGGTTTAATGCAACCTAGCCCCGCTACATTTAGAACCTCAATATAAGCGAAAGACTCGCTGTCTTCACGTCAGATTGAATACATCAAAGTAAAAGGGGTAACTATTATATTTTTAGCCAAAAACCAACACTTAAACCTCAACTGGCAGAATTGAGCGTCTACTTTTCAAGGCACATAACATGTCCGGTTCATGATGAGAATGAACTCAGAATGGTTCCCTGAGTTTTTTTTATGATACACACAGACCGTGCATGGAACAAGGAACTCTTTGAGGAAAATTAAATCCACTATAGTCCGAATAAGTAATGGTAAATGACAAACACTATAGTTTTTTTCTTTTTCATGATGCTATCCAGACGTGGGCAACGGGTCACTCGCAAAGAGGTCCCACAAATATAGCTTCCTTCACCAGCTATCTGCAAAGCAGATAGAATCCAGCTTTGGGACAGGATCTAGGGTTTAAAGCAGCCTAGTCCCGCTACATTTAGAACCTCAATATAAGCAAAAGACTCGCTGCCTTCACGTCAGTGGATTTAATTTTCCTCGAAGAGTTCTTTGTTCCATGCACGGTCTGTGTGTATCATATATATATATATATATATGGTAATTCTAACATCCATTTTTATTATAAAATCCAAACTCGCATGACACTAACTGTATAATATTCATGCAAGTTTGAAAAATAATAAAAAAAATTATTTTATTTCTATTTTATTTTTGCTAAGTAATTTCCTATCCAATACCTGATGAATTATTTTTCTTTTTTTAATTACTTAATCATTTTTTATATTAAGCTTAATCATGTAATCGTGTTAAATCCTGCAAAGTTCAATTTTTTTTATTCTCTCTTAAATCATTAAAGATGACGTCATATCTCTACTGAATCAGCATTTAATTTTAAATTTTAAACATTTTAATAAAATGCATAACTTAATTTTAATATTATTTGACACGGCTAATCAATGTAACAACAGATTTTTTTAATATGCTTTTACAGAAGAATGCCTTCATCTTCAAGTGTTTTGATTTATCTGTTTCCTCAATATCCACATAATATTAATTGAGTTAGCAAAAGAATTCAGCCTATTAAGAATCGAGAAGAACAAGTGGACATTAAATGCTAATGACGTCACCAAATTAAATCGTATATAAACCATTGTAATCTTTCAAATTATTATTCTGTTCTGTCTCATCTGACTTTGAGGTTGAAAGCATACCCTGTAGTATTTTTGAAGTAGTAAAAGACTCTACCCTTGAGTCCGTATTCTCAAAGTATTCTTGTTAGAATAACAGCATTTTCAAGAAGCAGTAAAGTTAAAAATCAGTTCGTCTTAAGACTGAGACCAGTATTGCCTCACAAACTTCGATACTCTACAAGAAAAATCGAGGAACCATCAGATAACCTAGTAAGTTTTCGCAGAATCAGAGTGTAATACAAAGCAATTATTACGATTCCCTACGCTCCTACGCAGTACCAACTACCACAGAGTGAGAAATCCGTTGCTGGCACCTAACCAGCACTCCAGTCAACTTCGAGCCACCCAAGGCCATCGACAGAGGGTTAATATATACACGGGATAAAAGTTAAGAATAGTGGACAATTTTTTATTTAAAAAAATATAATTATGAATAAAATCCAAATAGCCTTTTATGCCATGAATAAGTGGTATCTGTAAATAGAAATTGTAAATAAATCTATAAATAATCGTTAAACGTGGGAGTAGTTGGTATAGCGTATTTTATTTATTTGGTTTTCACCTCATTTAAGCGTTGGATATGCACTCCAAGTCGCATGGCCTAGGCTAGTTAGTTGTTATGGAAGGTGTCAATATGTCGTTTGTAAATGTGATAGTGATAAATTTTATAGATGTCATAAAATTATGCGAGAAAAAGAAGAATTTAATTAATGAATTACTAAAATGAATGTATTAAAAGTTTACATTTTGTGCGAAAAAACTTGTAAAGTTTGAGAAAATTTTTAGTTATTGACAATGGAATCTGTGATGGATATAGACTGAAATGCGTGCAATGCGAAAAGGGGTACAGTTTAAAATCGCAGTCAATTTTGGCGAAACTGGAACTAAGTTTGAGCAACAATTCTAAAGTAATTACTCGAACTTAATCTAACCTACCTTACAAAAAAAGCACTTACATGTGGTCGTATGCTCTATTAAAAGTCTAATAAGTAGAGACCGGAAGTTCAGGCAAAATGCCATAAATGCCCTTTTTTGCCTATTTTACTCATTTTTGGGTGAAAATGCTTTTTTTCGATATGAAGAGCCTAATTTGCCTATTCCACCTGTTTTGAATGAAGAGTTTCGTTTTTTTTTTACCAAATTATCACATTTAGCAACTTCTAATGATTAATTGGCAACTCCACTTCTCCAGATGTCGTACATATGGCAGCACTGCATATTTGTTTTCAGTCACTGTTTGTTTGCATGAGTGAGCACGTGTGATAATGTCTAAAGTTAAAGCATCTTCTTCTAAGAAACTAAATGATTATGTTCAGCAATTTGGGAGCAGTGTGTTCTCCACTGACGGCTCTATTATTCTGTAAAGCTTGTGAAAAGGCAGTAAATTCAGAGAAGAAATACTTCGTGATCCAACATATAGAGACAGCTAAACACAAAAGTGCCGCTGACAAACGGAAGCTTGGAGGAGAGCAGTCATGCCTACTTACTAACTACGTTGCTGGCTCCAGCCGTAAGTCACAATTTTCAATGGACTTGTGCAAAGCATTTGTTGATGCTGGCAGTCCCTTGTGGAAACTAGAAAATCCGTCTCTGAGAAAATTCTTGGAGAAGTATACAAATGAACGCATTCCTAGCGAGTCATCATTAAGAAAGACCTATGTAGAAGACATCTATCGGATTGTTATTCAAAATATTAGAGATGGAGTTAAGAACAAGTACATTTGAGTATCAATAGAGGAGACAACCGATTCTGTTGGAAGGTTTGTTGTCAATGTAATAGTTGGAACTAAGAAGAGTGACCAACCCTCAAAAATCTATTTGTTAGCATCAGAGCTACTTGATAAAACAAACAGCTCAACTATTGCTCAGACTTTTACCAAATCACTTGCATTACTATGGCCTGAAGGAATAAAGCACAATAATGTTCTTCTCTTCATAACTGATGCAGCTCCATACATGAAAAAAGCAGCTGGGGCTTTAAAAATTCTTTTCCCCAGAATGCTACATCTCACGTGCTTAGCTCATGCACTCCACCGAGTTTCTGAAAAGGTACGAAGATTATTCTCTGATGTTGACAAGATGATTTCAAATGGAAAGAAGGTATTTCTCAAAGCTCCTTCACGAGTCCAGGTTTTCAAGGAAAAGGCACCGGGATTAGCACTGCCACCTCAGCCAGTACTGACAAGATGGGGAACTTGGATAAATGCCGCACTTTACTATTGTAAAAATTACAACACAGTACAGAGCATTGTAGAAAGTTTTGATGAAGAGGATGCATCTTCTATCAAGATTATGAAATCTCTCATGCAGAAGTCATTGCAAAATGATCTTGCATTCATTAATGCCAACTTTTCAAATTTACCACTTGCAATAACTTCACTGGAAGAAAGAAACCAAACCTTGGTAAATGCATTGGGCATTTTTATAAACGTAGTTGAGGAAATTAATCAAGTTTCGGTGCCACAGGTAAAATTGTCCAGCAGAAGTGTGAAAAAGTAATTTCAGGTAATGCTGACCTAGCTCAAATCAAGAACATTGCAAAAGTCCTTGAAGGAGATGGTGATGTAGACGTTTCAAATCTAAACTCAGAAATTATAGCATGTTTTAAATATGCACCAATCACATCAGTTGTTGTTGAAAGATCATTTTCCCTTCTTAAACACTTGCTAACTGATCGTAGACATAATCTAACGTTTGAAAATTTGGAAAAAATGCTTGTTGTAATGTGTAACCAATCAAATGAATAAAGCTATACTTCATAGATTTATTTAGCATTATTTTATTAATGTATGGAGATGTCTTACCTATAGTTTTAGCTCATGTTATTTAATGAATTTCGATTTAAAAATAAATGCCTTTTTTTGCCTATTTCCATGTTTTATTCTGCCTTTTTGCCTGCCTATTTCACTGTTTTTCAGTGCCTGAACTTTCGGTCTTTACTAATAAGCAATTCAATTCATCTTTTTAAAATAGAACAAAAATATTGTCCACTATTCTCAACCTTAGCCTATATACGGTAACCAATTAACATAACATTTTAAAATTTTGAACAAGAAATGCAAAAATCTATGTCATATTAAATACAGTTGTTTTTATAATACAGTATACCATTAAACTATCAACTGAAACCAAACTATATTCAACTTTAAAATAATTGCGCAATTCAATATTAAAACAAACAAAAATAGTAACCATAAAGAGCTAAACAGGAGGCAGGAGGCGGGCAACTACATGCGATGTGTATGTGATAAAGAGATAGAGAGAGAGTTACAAGGTGTTACAAGGAGTTACAAGGACAAGAGGAAGCCTCAAAGACCTTCCGGTCCACTCTGGGGGGTTCTTGTTATTACACAAGTTTAGTTTTCTTTCAACTATTCTAGCAGTAGTAGAAAACTGGATAGAAAAGTATAAGGCTCTCTTCCCACCCTCCGATCCCTCCCTGCCAGAGCCAGGTATGGAAAAAGTTTGAAGAAAATATTTTCACCCTGGAAAAGTAGCCAAGGAAATTTTTACACCAAAGTGGAGAATATATAAGATTGCTCTATAATTACACATGCCCACATAGACACCGCGCAGGCGAACTCCTGCAGAGTTACGTTATGTTTAGTCTAAAACCATGAGTATATTCAGTACTTTGTCGAGCCTATCTTTAAATACATTTACACTTTGGCTTGAAACAACGTCTGAGGGAAGTTGGTTTCAGATATTAATTATTTTATAGGAAAAGAAGTTGCCACAGACAGAGGTCCTAAATGTCTTTAGTTCCAGTTTAAACCCATTATTTCTTGTCGGATTGGCATTAAGTGAGAATAAATTCCTGTAGTCTACCCTGTCTTTTCCATTGAGCATCTTGAACACTTGAATAAGCTGGCCGCGCAACTTCCTCGTCTCTAAGGTAAACAGATTTAGGCGATCCAATCTCCTTTGGTAGTTTTGCATTCTCATTGAAGGGATAAATTTTGTAGCCCTTGCTTGTACCCTTTCTAACCTTTCTATATCCCCCCTAAGGGACGGAGACCAAAACTGCGCACAATATTCGAGTTGAGGTCTGACAAGTGAATTATAAAGAGACATTACAATCTCCTTGTTCCGAAACTGGAACTGTCTTTTAATATAACCTAATATTTTAAGACCCTCATTTCGACTTCTGCACAGTGCTTCGACGGTGTGAGATCATTACCGATATAGACTCCTCACTCTTTCTCTAGATCGATCTCAGTAAAGTTCCTCCCCAAGAGAGAGTAATCGGTCTTCGGGTTTTTATAACCTCTGTGCATTACCTTACATTTGTCCAAGTTGAATGGCATCTGCGAAGTAGCGGACCATTCGCCCAACACGTCAAGATAATTTTGAAGCGTTCTTCCGCCCTCCTCAGTACCTACACTACATCTAATTTCGTAACGTCTACAAATTTGGAAATTGTGATTAAGAGCCCGACGCCTATATCGTTAATATAGGTGATAAAAAAATAAAGGACCCAGAATGGAACGCTGAGGGACACCACTGGTGACGGGAGCCCACTCTGAAGCCACTCCATTTATTACCACTCTTTGCTTTCTATCTTTTAACCAATCCTCAATCCACTTGGAAACCAGCCCGCTGATTCCTAGTCCTCTGACTTTAGCCATCAATCTCGCGTGAGAGACTTTGTCAAAGGCTATTTGAAATTTGAGATTAGACTTCTCATTAGACTTCATCGGAGGCAAACGCGCTGTGTGGTCTCTCCAGTATTTTTTCCGATAATTGTGTTCAAGTGTTGTGACTAAGTTTAATTTAACCAAATTTGTTGGATAAGTATAATTATATTTATTTACTTTATTAATGAAGCTAGGCCAAGCATTATTACTTATTAGCTAATGACTTAATTTATGATACAAATAATAAAATACAGTGCCCGCGAAAAGTATCCGATCACCCTGGAAATTTGTATTTTTTACATAAAAAACAATGTTTAAATGTATACTAACCTTATATTAGTATTTTGTCATCTGTCCTTTGGTTTGGATGACTTGTTCTAGACGTTTTGGCATGGATTTAATCAAGTTTTGACAAACTTCCACTGATATTTCCTTGCACCATACCTTTTTGATGGCTTCTTGTAATTTTTCGACTGAGCCAGTGTCGTGGCATTCAACCTTATTTTTTATTATTAGCCACATATTTTCTATCGGATTGAGATCTGGACTATTACCAGGCCAATCCAAAATATCAAATTTATTGTCAGTAATCCATTTTGTCACTATTTTGGCCCTGTGACATGGTGCACCATCATGCATGTATGTTTTTGTCCTTTGGATTGCCATTGCCATTGGAAGTTTATCCTGTAGCATTGCTAAATACCGTGCACCATTCATAGTTGTGTTCTTCGGAAGAAAATATAGGTTTCCACGCCCATAGTAACCGAAACAACCCCAAACCATCACACTTGGAGGGTGTTTCATTGTCTTTAGGGTGTATTTAGGGTCCATCCTATTTGAGCCAATGGGCCGGCGAACCTTTTTTGGACAACTTCTGAATGTCAAAAATGTCGACTCATCACTAAATAAAACCTTCTTCCAGTCATCAACAGTCCAATGAATATATTTTTTACAAAATGCGACACGTTTTTTACGCATTTTTTCATTAATGAACGGTTTTCTTAGCAGCATGGCGAGATGGTAATCCGAGTTCTTTTTGGAGTCGCTCCTGGATAGTTCGTTCAGAAACACCAGATAACAAATTATTCATATTAAATTTTATTTCTTTCGCAGTTATTGTTGGGTTTTTCAATACTAAACGTTTCATAAGTTTGTCTGTTCGTGAATTTGTTTTTCTCGGTCTGCCAGATCGTTTTTTAGGGACTGGCGTGGTTAGGCCGGCATTGTTCTTAGCCCGTGAAACCCATAAATTAACGGTACTTTGGGATATGTTTAATTCCTTAGCTATCTGTCTCTGTGATTTCCCACATGTATGCAAAGCAACAATAGCACCTCGACAATCACTCTTAAGTTGTTTTTTAGCACACATTATATATAAATTTTATTTACACCACTTTCTGTAAAAAATAACAAAATATCAATAAATTTACACAAACAGTGAAATCTGACAACTTTGAGACACAGCCACCCGCAACGAAGGCTACCAGAACACTAATTTGAGAATGCGTTGGATAGCTCTCATATCAGCGAGCAACCTCAAAGTTACCAGATGTCGCTAGAACAAATAGAAAGTGAATTATGTGTCTCTGAATATCAAGGGAAAATATTGTATTTTCTTGAGTGATCGGATACTTTTCGCGGGCACTGTAAAGCAGTTCGTGGTAAAAAATTAGAAATTCGGTCAAAAATTATTGAAAGATATCCAGCATTGTAGAATTAATTTTTGGACGAGATTTTAAAACTTCTTGTAAAAATAGCCGAAATGAATGAATTTTGTGAAGAAACTTTCCATTCTATTGAATTATGATATAAATTAAATCGAAAATTCATTAATTTTTACAATATTTTAAGGGTATAATTGAAGTTATGGAGAAAATTTGGTTTAAAACATAGAGAAAAGGAACTTTCTGAAAAGTAGAAATTTTGAATGTCGTTTTTCTTAATTAAATGCAAAATTTTACTTTATAAAGATTGCGTTTATAGGGGAAATTTTTGACGATTTTATACTTCATTTGACATTATATTGTATCATATTTCCTTTTCCGTTTTCTTAATTATAATTAACGAACATAATTCCGCATTGTTTACCAACGGTCGCTGCAGGTTCTATTTCTCGCAAGAGTTTCATCAGTGAAATTCTATTTTTCGGCTGAGTTGGTGTGTTAAAGTTAACGTGACATAATTTTTCATGTTTTTAACGGTCGCTACAGATTCCCTTTTTCAGACGAATTAAATAGTAAAATTTGCATATCCGGGTCCATTTCCGTTTCCGGTTTGTAACACGTGCTTTCGCGGGTTAATTTCCTGCGTTCACTATTTCCCCCTCACTATCCAATGTATTTATTAAAATAACATATTGTATTAGTTAAATTAACATCATTCTGCATTGTTATTAACGGCTGTCTACAGTTTCCATTCACTTCTGTATTGAATTTCGTTTTCGGTCTGCAGCACGTTTTTATTTCTGCATTCACCATTTCTCCCTCGCCATCCATTGTATTAATTACAGTAAAATATCGTATTATTTAAAAGTAACGTATTGTATTAGTTGAAGTAACATATTGTATTATTTAAAAGTAACACATCGTATTAATTAAAGTAACATACTGTATTATTTAAAGCAAGGTATCTTAAAAATCAGACAAAATATGACATGGCCAGCTAAACTGAAAGCTGAATGTGTCGACTTCCCTTGAGTATATGTTTGTTTTGTAAACTTAGAGAAAACCATGAAAAGAAAGTTCAAGCTCGGCTCGTAGCACTGGAATTCCAACCCAGTGGACAAGACCAGAGTAATAACGCATCATCAAAAATAAACTCTAAGGTTAAACATTTAGAACAAAGCGTGACCCGTTTGGAAAATACAGTGAGTATTTCGGAAAGTAGGACGAAAGAACAAGAATTCGAAGTGGTCAAAAATTAAAGACCCTCGAAACCAAAACACAAGGATTCAGAACCCACTTCCGTAAAAATTAGGTTTCACTTTCTTGCTGACGAAGAGAAGGAATCCTTTTTAATTAGTGATTCTCTGGTCAGGAATCAAGGGGACTTTTTCGGAGCAAGACGCGTGGCCAAGCGAAAACTCCGATGTTTTCCAGGTGCCACGAGTCCGATAATAAATAGAGAATTAGACAAAATTAATATTAACAATAAAAGCTGCCCTATCACTGCCATCATGTTGGTGGCAATGACGTTTTTCAGGGAGGGACAGGAGGGTAAACAGAGACCATTGTAAAAGAGTTCAAGATTCGAACCGACAAGGTTAGAGAAAAGACAGATATGGGAATGGTTGTAGGGATTCTCCCACGAATGTGTGCTAGTGACTGTATTTTAAGTAAATCCATTAGCACAAGTAAGAGAGTTAAACGCATTTATAAGGAAAAAGGCATAAAGTTTATTGATTTTTTGCCTACATTCTTCGGAAACGGGGAATACTTTGGCTCGGACTGGATACATTTAAATCAAAAGGGGAAGAAGTAGTTTCGTGATTTACTGGACACAAATTTGTATAATCTTTTAAAATTAGGATCCCCCAAACCAGCAACTGATCTTGCTCCCCAACTGTTAAACCTACTCCCTTAGCAGTCGGTGCTCCTCCCCCAGCAGTTAGTCCTCCTCCCACAGCAGTTAGTCCTTCTCCCACAGCAGTCAGTTCTGCTCCCACAGCAGTCAGTCCTCCTCCCACAGCAGTCAGTCCTGCTCCCACAGTAGTTCATCCTACTCCCCAATAGCAAATTCAGTAGCAGTCAGCCCTCCTCCCCCAGCAGATAGTCCTGACCCCCAGCAGTCAGTCCTTCGCCAGTAGTTCATCCTACTTCCCAAGTAGTTGATTCACCTGCTTTGGGAAACGACTCAGGCCAGTTAGAAGAAACAACAAATTAAAATCTCTTAAAACTGTGCTCTTCAATGTAGGTCAATTAGGAACAAACTAATGGAATTTATTTCTTACCTCTCATCCTTCTTTTTACATCGTGAAACTTTTTTCTCTGTTGGGCTCCTCTGACCACAATCTTATATCTGTCTCCTGTCCTATCGCTCCAGTTTAGTCTTTGGATCCTCGGAAGAGGAAGCGCCTTTGGCACTTTGGCACCGCTGATTGGGAGGCCCTTAGGCAGTACTTCTGTGATTTCCCATGGAATGATTACTGCTTCCGTGGCCGGGGCCCTTCCGAATGTGGTGAGAGGATCACGGAGGTGATTCTCTCGGTCATGGAGGCGTACATTCCATATTCTATTTCTACTACTAATGGAAAAATACCTTGGTTTAACTTTACTTGTCCTAATGCTATCTGCAACAAAGAGGAGACTTTCAGAAAGTACCGACGCTATCCAACTCCTGACTCTCACTCAGTTAATATTTGTGCCTGGAATCGAGCAAAACCTGTTCTTCCACTGGCCAAAAACTCTTTCATCCGACAAAAATGTGAAAATCTATCCAATTTTAATTCTTCTCGCTCTTTCTGGCATCTAACTAAGAACCTCTTGAACAACTTTACTTCCTCTTCTTTCCAGCCTCTTCCATTCACACGGCTCAGTTGCCGTCTCTTCTCCTGACAAAGCTGAACTCTTCGCTGAAAGTTTCTCTTTCAATTCAATCCTGGACAATACCGGTGATGTTCCTCCATCTCCTCCTCCCTCTGACTTTATTATGTTTGAAATTAGGATCTCTTCTAAAGATGTTTTTTCTGCCCTATCTGGGCTCAACTCCAATATACGATGGATCTTCCGTTGAGCAGTATCCTCAATGCTGTATACGACGTGTCCGTGACGAAGTCAGTGCATCTGTTTAGGCGTAAACCCGGCGCTGTTAATTATGTACTTGAAACGAGTTGTAGACAATCAAACTTTGGTAAACGGAACGTAATTTATCTAAGTGTTGAGGAGATGAACAGAATCTTCGTGGCGGTTGAGAAGTGTGGCGAGGACAGTTATAAAATACCTGTAGGTGTAGGCATAAAAAGAGAGCAGATTATTGATGTACCCTCATACGCTGTTATTTGTACGTTGTGTATAAAACGAGACCAGCCGTGCATTGATATACAGTTGATGTGGAAGAATGTATCTGACAATAACGCCCTCATTCCCACGCGAAACCGTTTCATTCTCGACAGAATGTTTGAAGTCGTCCGTTTCCGCAAGCTAAAGCCTATATTAGATGCGCGAGTTGCCGTAACGCTTTAATTTGACACGGTTCTTGAATACGCGTACAACGCTCTGCTCGACGGCTTTACCAAGTGTCGGACTGAACAAGGCTAGAATGGCTTGGAACTGGATGCGTATTTAAAAGGTATAGACTCTTCGAAATATCTTCAACTTTGGTACAACGGACTTGAGCGGTACAGGGCTGAGCTCACCTACACTGTTCACCCTGAAGAGCTATTTCTTTATATAATGGTCAGTTGTCGGCACGATTTAGAAGATTACTTCAATGTCGATATGCGTTCTGAAGAAGAGTTCACGGTTGAAAAGCTCTGAATGGAAAGAATAAACCCTCGTTTGGAAAGGAGTGTTTATAAACTTGAATTTAATAATAATGTTGTGGTAAACGATGCCCTCTTTGTGCGTGCTTTTGAATGTATTCTATTGTGTTTAAAGAGAGTGATAACTTGCCAACCAATTGTAAAGTGGGTACAGTAATAGTGTTAAACGATCTGAAAGCCCTTTACATTGAATATACAGGGTGTCCCATAAGTCCGGCATCATAGGAGAAATTCATATTTTTCAATTTCTACAAACCATAATTCATATGCTCGGGATGCCAATTTCCCGTCCACCATTCTGTTCAGTGACGAGGCTGTTTGTTTATGGAAATGGTGAGGTAAATCGACAGAACACTCGCTACTGGTCTCAAAACAACCCTCACTGGTATACCTCTTCAAAGGAACAAGGTGCATCTCGGGTGATGGTATGGTGTGGCATTTGGAAGGATCGCATCATAGGCCCTCTCTTTTTCGATGAACATGTCACTGGAGGCACCTACCTACGTATGCTCAAGGAAGAAGCATTTCCCAGTGTCTTGAGCGAAGAAGGAAATTTCCCAACATGGTTCCATCAAGACGGCGCTCCTGCACATTACAGCACCCAAGTAAGGGAATACCTGTACCAACAATTCCCTTGTCATTGGATAGGACGTCGAGGGCCTGTGGAATGGCCAGCTAGAAGCCAGGATCTCACGCCACTAGATTTTTATCTCTGAGGCCACTTGAAAGCGCTGGTATACGCAGAGAAAATTAGGAGTGTTGAACATTTGCGGCAGCGCATTATTGGGGCATGTAACACCATTACTCCTGACATCATTCACCGTGTGCTTGCTGACTGGGTATCACGTCTGAATTTGTGTATTGAAAACAATGGTGGACATATTGAGCACGTTCTGTAAATAAAAGCTTTTGTTTTGCCTTTTTTTATTATTTTTCCTATGATGCCTGACTTATGGGACACCCTGTAGATTTCCACATACTTTGAATGGTGAAATAATGTTAAATCATATTTATTGGGTAGTACAAAATAACGAGGATGTAACTGTACACTCGATCACATGCGAGTTTAGTATTTTATTTAAGCGCAGTAGAACATAAAGCGCGTATATTTTGATGTGTATGTATATATATATATATATAATATATATATATATATATAATATATATATATATATAGGGCTATTCAAAATGATTCACCTGATTTCAAATGAGAATATTTTTTAATGTTACAAATACAGAGTGATTTGTGATACATCAACCAAAAGAAACACTGTTCAAATTTTGTCTCTCACCTCATAAATGCTCTATGTGACTTCCCCTAGGTACACGAGCAACGTCGACACGATAGTCGAATTCCTCTCATACTCGCTCCAGCATGTCCGTTGTCACTGACTCTACGGCAGTAACAATGCGAGTTCGGAGCTCATCCAAAGATGTGGGCAACGGTGGCACGTACACAGTATCCTTAACGTACCCCGAAAGGCAGAAGTCGCACTGTGTAAGATCCGGCGACCTAGGGGGCTCGAAAACAGCTCGAAAACTGCAACACACAAAACGCCTTCTGCTGTGCGGACGCCATTTTCACACTGACTGTTTGTTGCTAGGCTAGGCCACGGCGTGACTTTGGAGCCCTCTGGTGGTGATCTTGTAAAACTCGAAGATTTCCTCTTTCATGTGGTGTATGCCCAGTTGATGCACGGTTGATAGGTACGGAAATATTCTCAGTTGAAATCGGATGAATCATTTTAAATAGCCCTGTATATATATTATATATATATATTTTATCCATATGTTGGAATTCTTCTGCCCTATTATTTTTGAAGTTTATATATAAGTGTACATTTTTGGTTGCGCGTACATACTGTATATTAAAGGTATATAAACATTTCTCCTGTATTATTATTATTTTTTATGCTTATATGTAAGAGTGTAGATGCGCGTACACATATTAAACGTGCATAGAGATTTCTACTGTACTATTATTATTTTTTATTGTATATATATATATATATATATATATATATATATATATATATATATATTCCTCGTTTAAAGTGTGTATTTTTTTGGTGTATATAGATTTCTTCTCCTATTATTATTTTTGATTGTATATTTACTTCCTATATATTTCGAATACGTGTATATTAAATAAGTGATTCCATGTTAAATAACTAATTTTGCAACTAAATAAACAGAATGCAGTATTTGTGTTTTTTTATTCAAAGTACTGTATATATAAATGATATTATTTGATTATCCTACGCCAAAATTAACGGCACTATAAAAGTTATATATATTTGCATTGACTTCGAAGCCGACTGGGTTGTCAAGAACTTCATTATACGGAGAACATCTCTCCATTAAATATATACAAATTAAACAAATTGCTCAATCTGGCCACTATTCTTATGGATTGTCTCGGATATGTATATATATATATATATATATATATATTAGGGTTGTTAAAAAAAAATAAAAGTTTGAAATTTATAGGTGATGGTATTTTTTCCCATTATATAAGTCAATAGAAGTTTTTTTTATACCATTTTTGTCCAAATCAAAATTTGTTTAGGGGTTCCTCATCGAGGTTGAATTTCTCGGATTTCAGGAAACTTCAGTTTTTCTACAATTTAGAGCAATTTAGGGAAATTTATTGATTCGCAATAATGGTAGCACTGCAATTTACTAATATAACATTCATTTGTTCCCAAATTTAATTGTATAATTTAATTTATAATAATAAGGCACTTATTTCTTGATTTGTATATCATTTAATAAACATTTGAATCATGGCGGTGTTGCATGCTTTCTTCTGTATTTCATTATTCTTGTTTTTTATATTTTGTGGGCGACCACAAGGCCATTTTCTATAACAATACGAAACTAAAAACATTGTTCTTTATTGTACAGATGACGATTATATGCATCTTTCATATAATTGAATGTAGGGCCATGTCAAACCCACTACAGTTCAAGACGTATTTTTTTCGGTCAATGGTTTCTTAAATTCTGTATAGTCTGTCTAGCGTAAGGGTGTTACTTCAATTACAATTAATTTTCTGTTGCAGATTGATTTTGTTTGCTGAAATATTCTAATGGTATAAGAGTAATTGCGAAATGAACCAGAACAAAAAGGACAAGGTTTCGCCTTCAGTTCCTGTACTGAGACACTCGACCGAACGTTTCCTGGTAGGACAGCCGACACACTCTATTTTCTGCTCGAAATTGCCAACTGCCCGAGAAGTTCTTAGTTATTTCTTTAACGTTAACGAAAAGTGCTGTAATAGGCGAGAAGCGGTCAAAATAACTGTTGACAATGTTCTTAAATTCTGGGCGATGGCTAGAATTAAGACAATGTGGCCATGCAACTGCATCAAGAAACTGGAAGCTTTGTAGAGTGAGTGGAATGCGCTAAATAGAAACAGGAAAAGGGAATCTGACCCTGGAGAAAAGAGAAAGCTGTTTACAGACAAACTTGATCGACTTTGGGATATCGGAACAGATGATGCGATCGAAGAAATCAAATGCAACAGATTACTAAATGCATACGATAAAGAGGAAGATAATCAGGTTTTATATAAATCAACGTTCAGAAAGACTTGTACAATATCTGGGAACGACAAAGTGTTTAGCACAAAGAGAAAACAACAAGCAGAAAGGTTAAGACGAGAAGAAAATAAGATAGGCCGACACTCCAAAGATGCGAGCCTTCATTCTGTAGCTTCCACTTTAAAGGAACAGCATTATGCTGAAGCTTTCTCTGAGAACTCGGATGACTCTGAGAGTAATGATAATTCTGAAAGGATCAATGGTTCGGATAGTCAATTCGTTGCACCCACAAAACGATGTACTGAAGACACAGTTTCTGTCAATCTGCCTCGTAAGCTTCTGAGATGGGTTGCCTTCTTTTTGCCGCGGTTGTTTCGCCGTGGTAGTTTCGCCGCAGTTGTTTCGCCGCAGATTGAATTCGCCGTGAATTCATTCGACGCAGTGCTATTCGCCGCCACATAAATACAAAGTTGAACGTTTTGTCATTTATTTACATAATATAAATTAAAAAATAAAAATGACCAACCAACCAAATAAAAATGACCAACCAACCAAATTACCTGTCTATTAGTATACGACCAACCAACCAAATAAAAATGACCAACCAACCAAATTACCTGTCTATTAGTATACGACCAACCAACCAAATTCCAAGCCGATTAGTAAAAGATTAGAAAAAAAGACTTACCATAATCATTCGCCGGCCACTGCCGACAAGTCCGAAAAATAGTCGAAGAGAATAGGAAAGGGGTGAAAGATGAAAATAAGTAAAATAAGAACGCTTACAAACCATGCAAACACAGTCTTAACTCACTGTCATACCATACCATGCAAACTACAGACATGCAAGTAAGGAGAGGATAAGAAAAAGAAAAAAAAAGTAGGTAAAGTTAAACAAAAAGTGGGTTAGTTTACGCTACGAGCTGCATCTACCTTCGTGTAGGTCTAATTTTTTTTTTTTAAGAATTTTTGTTAGCATATCACACGTTGGCATGTCACCAACAGACTCATCTCCGATTACGACCCCCAGAGCTCCTGTTACCAATTGTTTTTTTTATTTTAAACAATGTTAATATTTTTAAAATGTCTGTCTAGACGGTTTTAAAACACATTAACGCTGGTAGAATTAACGACTGACGTGGGAAGATTATTCCATTTATCAATTACTTTAAACGTAAAGAAGTTTTTAGCGATATTAGTAATGAAACGTCTGCCACGCAACTTAAATCCGTTATTACGAGTATTGCTATTATCGAAAGTGAACAGTTTGTCAAAATTTACGTTATCGATGTTATTAACGATTTTGAAAACTTCAATAAGCTCCCCCCTTAATCTCCTAGTTTCGAGTGAATGCAAGTCTAACACTTTAATCCTATCTTCATAAGGCTTGTTGCGCAATGACGGAATTAGTTTCGTGGCACGACGCTGAACCCTTTCTAACCTATCAATATCCTCGCGCAAATACGGGCACCAAAACTGAACGGCATATTCTAAATGAGCCCTGACTAGGGACTTGTAAAGGGGCAATATAATATCCTTCGATTTAAATTCGAAATTACGCGCAATGAAGCCTAACATCCTATTAGCTTTTGCGCAAGACTCCAGGCACTGGTTCCTAACCTTTAAATCCTTAGATACACGTACGCCTAAATCTACTTCCTCGTCAACGCTCGCTAACTCTCTATCATCCATCGTGTACGTGTAATTATTGTTACGAGAACCTATATGCAAAACTTTACATTTGTCTACGTTAAATTGCATCTGCCACTTATTCGTCCACTCCATAATCCTATTTACATCGTCTTGGAGCCTATTTCTATCGTTCTCGTTAACAACCTTACCGCCTATTTTAGTATCGTCCGCGAATTTTGACACGTTACTAGTCAATCCTACATCTATGTCGTTAATGTAAATTACGAATAGCAATGGGCCTAACACTGAACCCTGTGGGACACCGCTACCTATATCCAACCACCCCGATTCACTACCATTAACAACGACCCACTGGGTGCTACTGTAGTATGCGGTCTACCTACGATTCGGCGGTCTACCTTTTAATTATAGCTTCTTATCTTCTTATTATTTTATTATTAGGTTAATTGTACGCCCTTGACGATTGGTTAGGTTAAGTCGTGATATTTTCGTTAAAACTAACGAAAATATCACGACTTAACCTAACCAATCATCAAGGGCGTACTGTAGTATGCGGTCTACTATAAGTATGCGGTAGTAGTATGTTTAACTTCTTTAATAATTCCTTAATTGTGTAAATTAAATTATAATTCCTTTCAATTCATTTTCAATTCCTTTTAAATATTTTGAACGGTGGACCGCACACTACAGTAGAAACTTAACGGTAGACCGCATACTACAGTAGAAACTTAACGGTAGACCGCATACTACAGTAGCACCGACCCACTGTCTCCTAGCACGAAACCATTCCTCTAACCAGTTAGCTACCTGACCCCGTATACCGTGCGCTTTAACCTTCCCAATTAATCTCCTATGCGGAACTGTATCGAACGCCTTTATAAAATCTAAATAAATAACGTCAGCCGCTCTATGCCTATCGTATTCGCGCACTCTTTCGTTATAAAATTCTAACAAATTAGTTAAACAAGATCTGTGGCGTCGAAACCCATGCTGACTACTATTAATCAAATCTCGACTTTCTAAGTGATCGATGATACGATCCCTAACTACGGATTCCAAAAGTTTACCGACAGTTGACGTTAAGCTAATGGGCCTATAATTGCTAGCTACTGTACGGTCGCCTTTTTTAAAAATGGGCGTGACGTTAGCTAATTTGAAGTCTTCAGGAGTAATCCCTGTTTCGAGTGACTGATTAAAAATCTTCGTTAAGGGGCCTACGACAACGTCTTTCAAATCTTTGAAATGTCTGGGATAAAAAGCGTCAGGGCCTGGAGCCTTGCTAACTTTTAGCCTATCGATATAATGCGCAATCTCACCCTCGTAAACAGTTGTTTCATCCAAAATAGTCTCGCTACTAAATGGAACGATATCGTCCACGTCGGGAACATTATTTACGTCTTCTACAGTAAAAACTATCGCAAAAAAATTATTGAAAATACCCGCCATCGCCTGAGCGTCAGAAGCCAAAGCGCCGTTAACATCCACTGGAGGGCCTATGTTATCTTTTATCGTCTAACGATTATTGACGTATTCGAAAAACTTTTTCGGATTATGTTTACATCCGCAGCTATACAGTAAGTATCTCTAAATTACGCTTGGCATTCCTAACTGATCTTTTAACCTGACGTCTAACCACGATATATCTATTAAAGTTAGCTGCCGTGCCATTGCGCTTATTTAGTCTATACGCTCTGTTAGGCTCGTTTATGAACTCGCCTATTTCTCTAGTCCACCACTTCGGCCTACCATGATTTCTAGCGCGCTTGGGCCTACGAGGAATAAACTCCCTTTCAATATTCATAAAACTTTCTTTAAACGCCTCCCAATGCGAATTTGTGTCATTACCCATAAATAAGTTATCCCAGTCCACTACTCTGATCCTATCCGCAAAACTATCAAAATTAGCCATACGCAAATCAGGGACTTCTATTACGTTACTATCCTTAGTGTTTTCTATCAATAACTTAAACCTAAGAATTTGATGATCACTACATCCTAAACTCTCGCCTACTTCTAAACCTTCGACTATATTCTCGCCGTTCGTCATCACCAAATCTAAAATATTGTCACCGCGCGTTGGTTCGGTAACCATCTGTCGTAAAAAATTATCTTCCATGAACTCAATCAATCTCAAACCCTCCTCATTACCAGTAGAAGTCTCGTAATTAACATTAGGGCAGTTAAAGTCTCCGACAATTATACTATTCCGATTGTCAATAAAGTTACCAAGAAGTGATTAAAATCTAGTATCGGTATCGAGGGGTTGAACGGGAGGTCGAGAAACAACAACAAGATTGAAACTAATACTACGCGCCCTAACCTCAACGCATATCGCATTAATTGCTGCCGGAAAATCTATCTTAACCTCGATAGCCCTAAGGGAATTACGAATGTACAGCAAAACGCCGCCACCAAACCTATGTAACCTATCATTAGTAAAGAGTTTAAAACCCGGTACATCAAGTTACCCCAACAAGTCCCGAGTCACGGTATTTAACCACGTTTCAGTGATAGCAACTATATCGTAGTTGCCGAAATAAATTATCGCCTTAAATTCGTTTAATTTATTTCTAATACTACGCGCGTTACAAGAAAAGACGTTTAAGTTATTTTTTACCACGGGCCGGCGTTTTAAACTATTTTTCACGTCGGGCCCGCGTTCCCCGGACTCACAACGTTTAAAGAAGACTTCAACCTATACAGCTTTCGTACGTTATCGTCAATTAACCTACCTAACCTAGCATTACCTATTTCATTAAAATGCACCCCATCTTTTATAAAAAGGCTAGGATCACTGAATTCGGACCACAGCTTTACGAAGGGTACATTTTCCTCAGCACAAATCTCTTCTAATTCATTATTAAAAAATATTGTTTTTGAGTAATCCTAAGACCCAAACCGTGCCTAGGGGTAATACCTAGAACTAAAGACCTATCTGGCCTCGCCTTCAGGGACCTACTTAATCCCCTATATCTCTCCAAAAGGTCAGGCACTCTCGTATCGGGCCTATACGAGTCGTTGCCTCCTACCATCGTCACCAGCATCGAGTGACGGGAGGCAACGTCAATCCTATCCACTTCGTCCCTAACTCTGTCAACCCTGGCCTCTGGGAGACAGACCCTCCTCCTCCTCTTGGTTGGATGCCGTTCAATGAAATCTTTGTCCATATGGCGCACTAAAGAGTCCCCAATTAAAATAGTTCCCCCCCCCCTCATTCACGTCCCTTTCCAAATGGGCGAAAGGGTTCGAAACCTCGATAGGGGGGTGATTCCTATCACCTAACGTACGCGGCCTAGCTCCACCCTTAACTTCTCTAAATCCCTCCCCATCTACTAAACTCGGACCAACCTTAACCCCTTCCTCAACTCTATCCAACCTTCCCGACAAGCTACCTAAACTAGAAACTAGGTTACGCACCTCACCCTTCAAATTACTAACGTCTTCAACGTTAGTATTGGTTCGGCTTTCGTCAACCGTAGCCCTACCCCTGCCCTCTTCAAGCGTTGCAAGCTTTCCGTTAACTCACGTACACTGCGTTTTATGTCAACTATTTCCTCCCTTAACTCGCAAAAGAAACAAACTGATCTCTCGGTAATCGCCATAGGACCGCCGTTATAATCTTTAAATTCCGAATACCACCGGTATATCCCACATCTAACACACGACGCTTTCTGCGACGGCATCGCGCAGTCAAAAATTAGTTTATAACCGTCACAAGTTTAAGTTAAATTAAGCCGGCACGCTATGAAAACTTCTAAATCGCCAAAAAACACTAATATTCAATTACTTAACTATAACAATGTGAATATAAACGCAAGTATATAAAATTCAAAACTTTCCAAAAGTAAAATTCTTAGCAATATGCAAAAGTAGATGAAATATCAGAGCTCAGGAAATGCGTCCGTTCAGTACAGAATCTTATATGATGATGAAGGTATAGAAATAGATGTATAATCAACACTTAGTTATACAATGCTTATATTTCTAGACGCTGCATTTTAAAATTTTGAATGTTTTACAAATCTGTAATCATTATTACCTAATATTTTTTTTAATACAGGATTCCTTTGGGATACAGGAGCACAGACAAGACATCCTTATCTCAGGCAGTCCAGACCATGTAAATGGAAAACTTCTTTCAATAAATAGACTTCAGGATGGGACTGGCAAATCGCAGGCACGTGCAACCATCTATGCTCTAGAAGACTGGAATATAGAGGAACGTGTCGTTGGAATTTGCTACGACACAACTGCTAGTAACAGGAAGAATTCAGGGAGCAGTGGTCAGGCTTCAAATGTTGGGAAGAAGGCTACTCCATCTAGAATGTCGCCATCATGTTTTAGAATTGGTAGTAGGGTCAGTATCGGCTAAACTATTTGGAAAAACAATTGGTCCATCTGAACCAAGATTTCTCGAATTACAGGACAGGTAAGATATCTTGCTACATTATTATTTTAGAAAATACTGAATATGAAACAATATGAAAAAATTATAATTTAAACCACAGATAGTTTAATACAAAAAAATGTACTTATCATGCTTGAACAAAGATAATTTATACGGCAAACATGAAGCATTATATTTTGTGTGCAGATGGTTAAATATAGATCTAGCAACCTTCAAGATACTTCCTACCAACGACACGTGGTTAAAACAGATGCGGAATCAGGTGATCTACAATCTTCAAACGTTAGTCCAGAAGAAAGAGTGCAGTCACTTTATCCGTGACGACAATCGCGAGGTGGCAGAGCTAACACTCACTGTGCTCGGAGCTCGTGAGCCTCACGAAGTGAAGTTCCGTCGTCCAGGTGCATATCATCACACTCGTTGGGTGGCCAAGGTTTGTAGAAACATGTAGAATAGTATAAATAATAAATATATAAATTCTTTGACAAATATTACAAAGTATTAGAAAAATTATAGACCAATATAGTATATAGATATTTTAAACCATTAAATTTGCCCATTATTAAAACATTGGCATAAAATCAATAAAAGAAATGAATGAATTTATCCATTTTAGGTGATTTACAACACGAAGATGTACCTGTTTCGGGAACAGCTGGGTTACGATGAACACACCTTACTGACGTTGCAAATAATGGTACAGTTTACCGCCGTACTGTACGCCCGCCTGGCTCTCAACACCAGTTGCTGCTGATGCTCCTGTCAACGACCTCTGCCTCTACCGAGATCTGATCCGCTACAAGATGGTGGACAAGGAAATAGCTGAGAGTGCTTTAGGTGTTCTCCGACGGCACACTTCTTACATGAGGCCAGAAAAGGTAGTGTTTGCTCTTTGCAGCGATTGTGTGACCAGCAAACAGGAACAAGATGTGACACAAAAGCTGGCCTCACTACCAGTGTCGGAAGAAAATTAAGAAAGTCTAGTCCTCCTAGAAAATGACAGAGCTGATAGACATACTAGACGAAAGATCGTAGTTTGTTTTCCAGCTCTTGAATGCTACTTCAGCCGCGTGGATTAGGAAACCGGTAGAGGAATGGATTGATGATGAGGACTTCAATACTTTATAACTTTGTCAAATGTCTTAAAGTCACCAATGATGTGGCCGAGCGAGGCAATGCCATGATCCAGGACTTTGCAAAAACGATAACCAAAAACGAAGAACAATTGCAATGGCTTCTACAAGCAGTTGAAAAGCATCAAAACACATACCCAACTTCAATAAATCCACAATGAACATTCTACGTTAGACACACCATGCAGAACTGAAGAAACAGACCATAATTGGTACCAAAATGTGATTCAAATAAATGTCTGGTAACGAATTCATTTATCTTTTGTACAAAAATATCAGCAAATGTTCTTAACTCCATTTTTATATCAATAATACATAAAATCAAGTAAACTTCAATAGAAATATAATAATTAGGTTCAAATTAAGGAAAAATTTAACTTCCTTAAATGCAAGAAATTCAACCTCAATGAGGAACCCCTAAACAAAATTTGATTTTGGTAAAAATGGTATCAATGGACTTCTATTGACTTATATAATGGGAAAAAATACCATCACCTATAAATTTCAAACTTTTGTTTTTTTTAACCACCATAATATATATATATATATATATATATATATATATGTCTTCTAAACAAGCCAACTGGCTGATTAGCTGATTAAACCACCTCGGATAAATAAATTATATATATATATATATGTATGAATAGAAACGACATAATATTAAGGAACGTTTCTGCACACGCGGAAGAGAAATAACGAATAAATGAAAAATGAGGCGAACCGCCCGGGAATCGAACCCAAGGCCTTCCAATTGCCGGTTGGATGCGCTACCATTACACCACGGACCTCAATCATTCACAAATCGAAATTCTCCTACATAGGGCAGAAACCAATGCCCTGAGAGGGCACCCTCGCAAATCGTGAATATATGCATTTAACTGCAATGACCACGCAGTATATAAATGAATAGAAACGACATAATATTAAGGAACGTTTCTGCACACGCGGAAGAGAAATAACGAATAAATGAAAAATGAGGCGAACCGCCCGGGAATCGAACCCAAGGCCTTCCAATTGCCGGTTGGATGCGCTACCATTACACCACGGACCTCAATCATTCACAAATCGAAATTCTCCTACATAGGGCAGAAACCAATGCCCTGAGAGGGCACCCTCGCAAATCGTGAATATGTGCATTTAACTGCAATGACCACGCAGTATATAAATGAATAGAAACGACATAATATTAAGGAACGTTTCTGCACACGCGCGGAAGAGAAATAACGAATTGGTTTCTGCCCTATGTAGGAGAATTTCGATTTGTGAATGATTGAGGTCCGTGGTGTAATGGTAGCGCATCCAACCGGCAATTGGAAGGCCTTGGGTTCGATTCCCGGGCGGTTCGCCTCATTTTTCATTTATTCGTTATTTCTCTTCCGCGTGTGCAGAAACGTTCCTTAATATTATGTCGTTTCTATTCATTTATATACTGCGTGGTCATTGCAGTTAAATGCACATATTCACGATTTGCGAGGGTGCCCTCTCAGGGCATTGGTTTCTGCCCTATGTAGGAGAATTTCGATTTGTGAATGATTGAGGTCCGTGGTGTAATGGTAGCGCATCCAACCGGCAATTGGAAGGCCTTGGGTTCGATTCCCGGGCGGTTCGCCTCATTTTTCATTTATTCGTTATTTCTCTTCCGCGTGTGCAGAAACGTTCCTTAATATTATGTCGTTTCTATTCATTTATATACTGCGTGGTCATTGCAGTTAAATGCATATATATATATATATATATATATATATATATATATGAAAATTATTTCACGAAAGTAACACGTGACAAATATTTATGATGAATAAAACCACGAAGGAAAGGAAACACAAAATGGTGCTTAAGCGCTTTCGTCTAATGACATCCTCAGGAACACTGAAGTACATAAAAGGGTTACAGCCTATATATAGGTTACAGAAAGAAAAAAAAGAAAAAGAAATAATATACACATACACACACACACATAATATATATATATATATACTGTATATATACACCCAATATATATATAATATATATATATATATACTGTATATATATACCCATATATATATATATATATATATATATATATATATATATATATATATATAATATATATATATATATATACAATAAACGGAGAAGTAAAAATTAAAAATTAAAGGATTATCAGAGAGGCATACAGATTTGTAAGGAAAAAATATCGATTTTTAGCACAAGATCAAATGAATTATAAAAATACAAATTTATACTGGAAATCTGCCCGGGTTTTAACACTCTGCCTTTTATGGTTAAGTTTCGATGTATGTAAAAATAAAATGAAAATTAAAAGTTAATAAAGTAGCATACAAGTTTACCAAAGATTTAGCGTTCTACCCTTCTTATCTAAATCTGTTTTGAAGGAATTCAAAACAACAGGATCGAGTTGAAAAAGACCTTTGCTTATGTTGAAGTTATTTGAAAGTTGGATAATGGCAGACTCAAGAATATTTCTATTAACAATGTTGCTAGAGTGGAATAAAACTGAAGCATTATTCCAATCAATACAGTGGGATAACTCTGACAAATGGACAAAAAGGGCACTGGACAACTGTCCTGTTCTAACGGAATATTGATGCTGTTTTATACGTGTGTGCAAATCCTTTCCCGTCTGACCTATGTAAAAGGAATCACATTGTTTACAACCAATTTTATAGATAACGCCTGAATTATTGGTAGGGCTATTTTTTACTATGATATTTTTCACAATATTGTTATATGAAAATACTACATTAATATCCAAAAGTTTAAGTACATTAGCAATGCCTAAAAAGCCTGGGAAAAATGGAAGTACTAAAATATTTTTTGACAAAGTACGATTGACGATATGCTTGACTTTCTCTCCCAAGAATTACATAAGTATGACCTGCCACTACCTTCACACATTGTTTTGGAACTTATTAAGCTTTGCATCAAAGACTGTAAATTCACTTTCAATAACGAGTATTATCAACAAGTTTTTGGGATGGCCATGGGCAACCCCTTATCGCCCCTCCTCTCCAATATTTATATGGAGTTTTTCGAAATTACTTACATTCCGAGAATCCTGGGGGTTGGCATCCCTTGGTTGCGGTACGTCGACGATATTTTGTGTATCTGGCCCATGAATCGTGACCTGGATAACTTCCTCCTTCAGTTAAATGATCAAGTCCCCTCCATTAAGTTTACTTTAGAAGTGGAACAAGACAATTCAATCCCATTTTTGGATGTGCGTGTACATAGGGAAAGCCCAGGTTTTAAGTTTAGTATCTATCGGAAAACAACAAACAATTTGTCCTACGTACACTTTTACTCGGGACATGACACCCCCACTAAGAAGGCCATTTTTTTCATCAATGTTTCTCCGCGCCCTTAGGATCGCCAGTCCGGAATACATCGATGCCGAATTGGAAAAAATCAACGGTATTGGAAGTGATCTGTGTTATCCATCTGCGTTTATGGAATCTTGTCTCAACAAGGCAAAACGAACTTTCTATCGTGTCAATAATAACACTCGTACTTTGTCAAAAAATATTTTAGTACTTCCATTTTTCCCAGGCTTTTTAGGCATTGCTAATGTACTTAAACTTTTGGATATTAATGTAGTATTTTCATATAACAATATTGTGAAAAATATCATAGTAAAAAATAGCCCTACCAATAATTCAGGCATTATCTATAAAATTGGTTGTAAACAATGTGATTCCTTTTACATAGGTCAGACGGGAAAGGATTTGCACACACGTATAAAACAGCATCATATTCCGTTAGAACAGGACAGTTGTCCAGTGCCCTTTTTGTCCATTTGTCAGAGTTATCCCACTGTATTGATTGGAATAATGCTTCAGTTTTATTCCACTCTAGCAACATTGTTAACAGAAATATTCTTGAGTCTGCCATTATCCAACTTTCAAATAACTTCAACATAAGCAAAGGTCTTTTTCAACTCGATCCTGTTGTTTTGAATTCCTTCAAAACAGATTTAGATAAGAAGGGTAGAACGCTAAATCCTTGGTAAACTTGTATGCTACTTTATTAACTTTTAATTTTCATTTTATTTTTACATACATCGAAACTTAACCATAAAAGGCAGTGTTAAAACCCGGGCAGATTTCCAGTATAAATTTGTATTTTTATAATTCATTTGATCTTGTGCTAAAAATCGATATTTTTTCCTTACAAATCTGTATGCCTCTCTGATAATAATCCTTTAATTTTAATTTTTACTTCTCCGTTTATTGTATGTATATATATGGGTATATATATATATATATATGTGTGTGTGTGTGTATGTGTATATTATTATTTTTCTTTTTTTTTTCTTTCTGTAACCTATATATAGGCTGTAACCCTTTTATGTACTTCAGTGTTCCTGAGGATGTCATTAGACGAAAGCGCTTGAGCACCATTTTGTGTTTCCTTTCCTTCGTGGTTTTATTCATCATATATATATATATACTGCCTTCTAAACAAGCCAACTGTCTGATTAAGCCTTCTAAGCCAATTACGCCTTCTAAGCCAGCTTACACCTTCTAAGCCAACTGAGGCTGTCAAGAACTTCAGTATGCGACGAGACATGCCAGCGAAAAGATCTTCTCTTCTCTCCTCCTCTCTCTTAGATTACCTTCCTAGATCTGGTTAGGGTACCCCTTTTGGGAGGAGGTTATTCGCCCGGGCCTCCCCTCCAACCCCCTCCCCCATGGGTATCAACCCCCTCCTCCATTGGTGCCAACAGTCCTCCCCTTTGCAACATTGATCAACATTGCATTGCAATTGCAATCTTTCATTTTGCGGTCAAGATTTTCACAAAAATTAAACAAATCATACCGAACAAAACTTTTTTAGAGACTCGTTTAACAGAATAATGAGGATAGAGGACGTCAACAACCAAGTTGAAGTTGAAATACCTTTTGTCCTGTTTTAAATTGTCTGCTCTTTACGTAACCAACGAACTTAAAAGACATCGACTTACGGAAGACATAAGAAAAAATTAAAGACAGACATACTACTGAAAATAGCAAACAAAAAAAGATTTTATTCCAGAGGAGAGAAAGAAATACAAACAAATGAAGAAACAACTAAACAGAGGAGGCAAGCTCAGTCTGAATGTGATACTAATAAACTAATTAATAGTAAAGAAAACACCTGGAAAGACACCTGTAAAATTATACATGAAATTATAACTTGGAAGATGATAAATAGTTCCTACCGGAAAACTGATAATATCCCAGAAGCTGCTGAACAACTCAACGCCTTTTTCTTGTCGGTTGCTAAAAAAAAACCCATTTGAATAGGTCAAAAGAAGAAATACAGGGTGTCTCAAAAGTCTGGGCTCAGGCAGAATTTACTCTTTACTTTTATTTTAACAACTGTTCAAATTGTATGCCATTAACTTGCATATACATGCAATTCTTGCATGTAGGCTTCTCTGAATGTTAATTAGTTCCCTCACACTGATTGTGGCACACAAAATTAATAAATAACTCTTATGGTCTATGAACCCAGACTTCTGAAACACCCTGTACAGTGGTAAAATAAGGGTGTCTAAGTGAAAACAAAGGGCAGAATTCTGAAGGAAAACTTTTTTGACCAGAACCATTCGCATGCAGAATTTCTAAGCATAGTTAGAACCGTAATTAACTCTATCTCGGTAAAAATCGATAAAATATCTCTAAATTACGTAGATTCTTTAAAAGTAATTTCTCTACATCCACTGTATAACGATATCACAATGAGACATTATGGAGGCATAGGATAAGATTATAGTTTCAAGTGGTTATAAGAAATTATACGAAAGTTACCAGAATATTTCATAAACAGTGGAAACATACAGCTGTAACACCACTACCTAAAAATGGAAAAGAAGATCTTGCGAACTTCAGACTCGTTTCTCTCCTAACGATTTTCCTTAATCTTTTAGGAAAAGCTGTAGCAAACCAGTTAATAGATCATCTTGAACCAAATAACCTATTTTCATCATTTCTGCACTGATACAATAACAATAACGGAAGACATTTATGCAGCAATGGAGAGCAGTCAAATACTACTACTCTCCCTGTTAGACCTCCCTAAAGCTTTTGATACTGCAAGTGATAATAAATTACTCAAAAAAGGAATGCAGTTAATGTAGATGAATTTTTATTCAAAGATTATCATACAGAAAGATGCCAATCCATCAGAATAAAAAATTCTATCTCCAGCAGTAATCTATAGGAGGAGAGGAGATTATAGAACCAATCAACCAGGGAAGTACTCGTGTTGGAACTCCCATTTCTCCTGTCACTGTCCTCCTTAGCTGATCGTTTTCAGTCTTTCATCTACCCTGTGAGCAGACTAGCATGCTCTCAAACACACAATTCCCCCTCTGTTCCTCACTACAAATACATGCATCTTGCACACTACATAATCTTTTTAAAATTAACAAAAATGACAACCTTTTTAAGAGCCTCAAAGACCTTTATTTTGGCTCTATGCTTTTCCTTCTATAGGAGGGGGGGCGTTTAAGTGGGCATTCGCCCTTGGCCTTCCCTTCCTGCTTTAAAACAAATTACCGTAAGTATGGCGTTTCATAAGGTTCGTTCATCCTTTTCAGTGTTCTTTTAGTGATATTACCAAGTTTACGGGGAATTTACAATCGCCATGTATGCCGACAATGTTCAGTTTTTTCAATGATGAAAACTGAATGAAGTGAATGAAATAATAAAAACAAAAATATAATCTAACCTAAAACGACCGCTCAACCACGGATTGACCACAATTTGACATGTAAAGTTCAAATAAAACGCAGTGCTTTTTCACAGGATCATAATGATACATGAAAAAGATACCAATGAAGAAAATCAAATAAACTTTGATTTTTATAACACCAATTTCTAAGTCATTCACAAATCTAGGTATTAACTGATAAACAGGTCTTTTGAAGAGCATATAAATACAGTGTAGAAGAGCAAGTGGCACTCTAATTTAGTTGCAAAAACTTAAACAATTTCAATATACTATAGCTGCGAGAATATTGATTGTAAAGAATTTGGTAATGAATCACACATCTTACTCTCCTCTCAGTTGGAAAGGATGTTCCTCAAGTTTACTAAAGAGGTTATAAAAGTACAAAATTTTGTAAAAAAGTGGAAAAGTGGCAAAGTTAGGTTAGTTAAATATAAACTTGAAACTGCAGATTAATATTAGCCCATTTGCATACAATGCTATACACAACTTCCTTCCTCACTGGGTGTTGCAGTTTACTTTAAAGTTTAAACCATCAACCTCATCCTGGCGTGGATCTCAAAAATAATGGCGACCTGTATACAAGCATGAAACGATCGCATGCTGGTAACAGGATAGTGTCACAACTTGCTCCCTCACAAGGAAGTGGTGTAGTGGTTAGCGTCGCTGAGTACGAGTCCATCGGCCCGGGGATCGAGACCCAGTGACGGCAGGCATCGCGCAGCAAAACACAGCTGTTCATCCTTCCACACAATAAAGTGATTGGTAGATAAATAGGTACCCTGAGTAGTAGGGTGTTTCATAAATTAAAAGTTTGGAAAAATTTTAATCCACATGGATCCCTTGTTCCATTTGCTGAGGAGACTGATAAACCGAAGTATTAATTCAATAGTTTAAAGTTTACGGGTCCCCAGTTTGATGCTCTGGCAGATCATAAACGGAAAAAATTAAACAAAAATCTGTCAATGAATTTTTATTCAACAAACGAGTACCATTTCACTACACATTTTCACAAAGATACAAAAACATAACCACTTCTTGCGAATCATTTGTCCATGAAATCCTTCTTGGTTTTATTCGGGTATTTCGCCCTATGCTGCATCACAGTTTTGAGCAAATACTGCTTCTGCTCTTCGTTCTTCGTCAGAGAACAGTTGAACTCTTTGGTGAGCGCGATGGCTCTTTCGGCCCGATCGTTGACGACAGAGATTTTGTTAACAGTTGCCGCTGCTTGCTTGAAGCCCTCTACTTCAGTCCACTCGGCAACTGGCTTTTTCAAGAATTCTGTGTCCAAGTCGAATGCATGGAAGAAAGCCATCGTCTTTCCTGTCACGAACTCCGCCAGGTGTTTCGAGGCAAGATTCCTGACGTTCTTCCCTTGGGGTCGCTTGAGTTCCTTTTTCGATGCGGGCTTACCCAAACTGACGACCATCTGAGCCTTTTCTTCATCTGCCACATCTGCGTCGAAGAACGCCATGGCAATGAGTCTCAGAGATGTACCATAGGTGTCGAGACATTGCTTCTTGCGCAGCGTTAACACACGAATATCCCGACATGGCAAAGGCTTCCGCGTCACGCAGAAATTCCAGATCAACTGCGGCAGCCTTGCTTGAGGTTGCAGCACGAGTCCAACCTCGGATATAGACGAGGGACACAAAGAGACCTACGGCTGTCAGAGCTTCCAACTCGTGACTCGACATCTTGAACTGCTTCTTCAGTACAGTAGAATTACTTTCAAGGAGTAGATGGCTATCGCCATCCATCGAGCGTGATGGTAAGCGCCAGGGGCTCTGAGAGGGAAATCCACCACTTTTGCTTCTCCCAGGAAGATGAGAACCAACTGTAGCAGTTCCTTGTAGTCATCGCGCTGATGCGACGTGCTCACCATCCCTCTCACCAGCAGGACTGACTTCTCCCTCAGTTCCCTCATAGAGTCATTGACTTGAGCAAAATCGTACGGCCGCACGTCCAACCGGTCGATGAACTTCCATTGTGCCTGAAACCTCTTGAAAACGGGTATATCGGGGCCACTTGAAGGGCCGTATGCACGCTTGAAGACGGAGCTGAAGATGACTTCATAGATGTGATGCCGACAGGGGAAGTACATGAGTTCTCTGCCAAGACCTTTCTCAATCAGGACGCAGGCCCCGATATGAATCCCGGTGTTCGACGCTGTCGTGTCGAAAGACAGTCCCCGCACGCGCTCTTCCATCCTGTGTTCCTTGACCAAATCCAAGCAAACTCGCGCTATCTTCTCGCCGGTTCCGGACGTCACCTTAGGAACGCCGAGCAACTTCTCCTTGCCGTCGCCAGAGACGAGGATGGCGATCCGGTCAACGCTCTCCTTCCATTGCTCATTGTCAGGTAGGAGCTTACCGTCCCAATGCAAGACAAGAGGCTGACCAGGACAAACTTCGTCGGATTGATAACTTTCAGCAGCCACCTTCCTGAGAGCCTTGCGTGTGCGGTACATGGTACTGGCAGAAATGGACAGTTCATCCAAGTCAAAACCTAGTGATTTAGCCGCTGCAGCGTACCACATAGCTGAATCGCGGTACGAAATATTCAGCCGATCGTAGGTAGTCGTCACATCCTGTGAGATCAGATTCCTGCGTCGCTTCTTGGTATTTCCCTTGGAGGAGGATGGAAAAACTTCCACGGTTGGGTCAACGACATCTGAGTCAGTCTCTGACGAAGTTGAAATCACTAAAGCCCCCGTATCTTCTGCAGCTCCTTGTTCCTTCCTGGCCTTCTCCTGTTGTTCCTTAATCTTGTCCAGCCTCTTCCTTTTCCTAATCTCCTTATAGTGAAGCTTCATGTCAACAGGGCCCATGCTGCAGGAATTTGGATCTTCACGCTGCATGTCGAGAAAGTGGATGTCCTCCTGATTCTTCATCATTTCCTTAGCCTGTGAATGGGCAATGTCTATGATCTCCTTCGCTATTGCCTCCTTGAACATCGCCTCCTTCACTCGGAAGGACTCTGCTTTATGTGACTTGTGCTTCACAAGCCGGTCGTATTCCTTGAGAAGGGATTCCATCTTCCTCAAGGCCGAATCTCGACGCATCATGGGGATTCTCGCTCTCTCCCAAAATATGAGACAGGCATCCAGGCACAGGTTCAGGCATTTAGTACGTCCAAATTTTTGCTCCTTTTGGTGGTAAAAGTACTTTTTGAGTACTTGCAACTGAGTTGGAAGGCCACTTGATGTGATGTTCGCATCCGTCTGGCCAATAAGAAACACTTCTGTTTTCGCTCTGGTAGATACCTGGAAAAGAAAACAAACTAAATAATTCCACAGAAATAATTTCACATCGTAATTAATTTCATTAATTAAATAAAGAAAAGCAGTAACTGGGACTCGAACCAGTGTCATAGCCGTTTGGCGGCATCGCTCAAGTCGGCGTACACAGCACGCTATCCACTACACCATCTAGGGAGTGGATAGCGTGCTGTGTACGCCGACTTGAGCGATGCCGCCAAACGGCTATGACACTGGTTCGAGTCCCAGTTACTGCTTTTCTTTATTTATAAAACTGATACGTGTACACTACGTTCTCTTTGACAATTCATTAATTAAATAAATTTCAATACCGCAGTAAAATTACATTAATTAGTATCATAAATAATTACCAGCTTAGTTGTCCAATATGCATCAGACTAATTAATTTCATGTAATATTAATAATAAATATCACTACCACAGTAAAATGACAGAAATTAAATAATAATAAATTTCAATACCACAGTAAAATGAGATAATTAGTAGCATATATAATTACCTCCATAGTTGTCCAATAGGCTATACAACACGAACCGCTCAAGTGACGAAGAAAACCGTCTTCACTGCAGGCAGGCGAGAAATGAACTGACAAAAGTCGTCAAAGTTGGGGACCTCTAAATGCAGCGCGATCTGGTTCAAACTTGCACAAACGTATTTTCTTGTTCTTTAGAATACGGAGAAACGTGTGGATTAAAACTTCAAGCTCATTTTTATTTTACCCTATAGGTATGAAACACCCTACTGAGTAGCCTAGTCGTTAAAACGCTGGGCTGCGTTAAACTGTAGGTCTAAGGTGGAGTGAAAAGCTTGACCTTCGTTAGAATGAACAATTCGGGCGGAAGCTTACCAAAGGTATCATCTGAACGCAGAGGACGATCATCCATCCAACTACTTAACAAACCCAATGTCGCTTCACCTCGCTGATGTAACGGGAAGCGGTGTTGCGAGCGTGCCCACGACAAGCACTTTTTCATGGAGGTCATTTGCGTTACACACCTTTCGAGATGACATGCTATAGGCTAGAATTGCACCCTTCAAACCTGCTTGTAACCTGGAACACTCGGCTCATCAAATGTGTAGTTTTTTGAAAAAGTGTTGACAGCGACACAAGTAATGTTTTTTAATTACTCTTCCATACAATAAGCCTTGGCCCTCCGGCATCTAAACTGTTCCTACTCAGAGAAGAAGGTGCATGTCACTGTCTGCCTTTTAGTTTAGGGATGCTGCATGTTCCTTCTCTCCTGCATGGATGCAGCTGTTGTTTGGATTTGTTAACAAAATAAATACATATTCTTTTCAAAACGTAGCCTTATTTCTCGAAGCCTTCCCTAATTATTTAGATCTTGAAGTCCGAGAGTTTTGACTAAAAAGCTTCATTGTATCTCTTGTAATTTAATAATATCCTCTAGTTCCTATGACACTCACCAGTATTCCATCATTCAAATCTTCATGAACGGAGTCCTTGCTGATTTTATCTTTCTCTTGAGAGTTCTCAGTTGTAGTGTTTGCCGTGTGAGTTTTTTAGCCTTGTGTACTGAAATCCTGCTGTGCTTTAGAATTTCGCATCATCTATCATTATCACTGTTAAGTCATGCCGGGCATTTTTTAGTATTTCGTATTCTTTTGGTAGAATGTGATTCATAATTTTTAATTTTCCATTTTTTCCATGTCTTGAAAGTTTGAATTTATCTTAAGATTATTGCCTCTGCTTTGTTCATTTGAAAACATTTTCAGGGTGTTTTAGCCTATCCTTCTGATACAGGTTTTGCAGGCTAGGTTTAATATATTATTTTTTTTAATTTATTTATAGTGAATTTTACCTGGACTTACCTAACCCAGACAAACCTGCTCTGTAAATGGGAATCATTTAGAGCGACAATCATCAATCACAAAAAATTTATCTTTATGGAAATTACTGTAAATTAGAGTGGCTTCCCAAAATAATTTAATATAACTATTGGGAAGTTTGGACTCCCAAGAATTGCCGTCTATTAGAAAAACGTAAATAAAGATATAAAAATAAATAGAAAAGTTATAATTTAAGAACTCCCAGTGCTTTCATACCAGACCTGATCAGCCCCTCCTACTACAATTACGATCAAAAGAGAATATCACAATCCCCAACTCCACCACAATCAGCTCCCCTTATGACCCTCCACTTAGGCTTATTCGGAGGTTTTTACCCCTGAGTGTCTTCACATTGACAACACTCAGTACTCTATAACTAGAATAGACCAGTGCCTCTTACTACATTACATATTAAGGGAAATCACTGCTTCTATCTCAATAAATAAACACTATGTACCTAAAGTGCAGCCATCCTTTATGGTTCATTAGCTATTCGGAGGTTTTGACTCTCAAGAATTCCCATCAAGCTGCTTTCCGTCTCTACCAATGGGGTATTATCTGAGAACTCACTCCCATTGTTCTACAACCAGACTCGGTCAGAACCCCTACAACATTTAAAACAAAAAGGAAAATCGGGCTACTCCCTATAATAACTAAAAAAATCACATCCCTAATTTAGCCGCGCTTTAATGCAAATTTATACTACTAAAATGCCTATCCAACCTATTCTTAAACATAGTAGTGCTCGCACAACACCCGAGGGTAGACTATTCCACCTCTCTGCTCTGTTTCAAATCTTTTGCTCCTTATTTTACTGGAAAACCATTGTTTTTCGAATATTCCTATCGTCTAGGTAAAACAAAATTCTTTTATTTTATGCTATGAAACGATTTGGAATTTTGAACACCTGGATTAATTTGCCACTCGAACAGGGCCGTTTCCTAGCATAAGCAGACTAAGCGGCCGCTTAGGGCCCCGCTTGGTCGTTTTGGTCGTTATATGTAAATAACTATTGTGAGATCTTATTTCTATATTACTTATCTTTATTCTTACTATATGCTTATACTTTCCTAAATGCTTAATTTTTCTAGTATTGTAAAACATTATTTCACTAATTTACTAGTTATTAAGAAATTTTGTAACACTTTAAAACCTAGGATTATTTTCGTTATGTTTTCAAGTTTATTAATTCTTTTCTCATCTTTTTCAGATAATGTGAATTTTGTTGGTTAAAACCTAAATGGTCTGATTATTTGAATATATTTGATTAACGTTACAATTATAACAATTATTATTATTATTATTATTATTATTATTATCATTATCATCATTATTATCATTATTATTATTTAGCAGATTAGTTGTGGTTAACTAGATGTGACTTCGTGCATCTTGGAAAATGAAACGACATTATCCATCAGGAGCTGAAAAACGGAAAAAGAAGAAAATAGAGGAGGAGAAGCTTTCCAGTAGCACAGGTGAGATGTGCCACTTGTATATTCTTATGATTACAGTTCAGGCAACTAGGTTAGGTAGACCATCAAGCTAGGCAAGTGCTCAGGAATCGTGTCGAGTAAGCTAGTCTGTAATATTTATATTTCGAAATGTAAAATTTAATGGATCACATCACCTCAAATTCTGTTCACTCAGATCAATTATCAAACAAGATAAGAAAGAATATTTTAGCAAAAATTAACAGAATATGTAATGTTATGTTCTCAGGAGCACTACTGAAATATTTGGAAAAGCCATCCTCAGCAAAGCCTGATGAGCATCATGAGCCAGCAGCAGGACCATCCTCTATGCAACCTCAAACACCAGTAGAAGTAGAGCCTGATGAACCAACAAGTGGCCCATCTTCTGTTCAGCTTCAAACACCACACACAGCCACACACAGGCATTTCTACTGAGCAACAAGAACCAAGATCTGCTCCACCGCTTGATCCGTATGACTGGCCAGTTGTCCTATCAGATGCCTTGAAGAGAGATCTGGTGTCTCGAGGAGTCGAGGACCATTTCAAATCAATCCAGATTTCACATTCCCTAAAAGAGAGGACGGTAGAAGCTGACTCTGACATTGATGGAAGAGAACTAGCCCTCGAAATTAAGAACTTGCCGACTTTACCTTCACACAACATGACTGCACTGGAGCTTCTCTCCTTTATTCATCAGAAGCAACTGGAGGAACTATACCCCAATCTCTGGGTTGCACTAAGAATTGCCTGCACTCTACCTGTGACAGTAGCGTCAGCCGAGAGGAGCTTCTCTAAGATGAAGCTAATCAAGAACTACCTCAGATCATCAATGGGGCAGGATCGCCTCAGTGGCCTTGGCATCATAAGCATCAACCAGGACGTTGGCAGGGAGATTTCATATGATGATGTTATTGATGATTTCGCCGAGAAAAAATCTAGGAGGCAAAAATTTTGAAGATACAAACTGTTCTGTATAACTGCTAGCTATTAAACGATTGTATCGTAGAGTTAGTAATTGTTTGGTAGTTGATAATTGCATCATTTTTTTATACATAGTTCTGTCATTTATTCCAAATAATGTATAAGCTAATTTTCAGGAATTTCGTGAAGAGTATTTTTTCTGTTTGTCTTCTGAAAGTACATATTTGTTGTTTTGGACATAAATGTTTCATTAAAATTGTTAATTACGAGAAATAAAACCCACTACTCAATTAGCTTTACCGCTCGCGACTGAACTTTGTTTTGAAAACTTTAAATTCTTAGTAACAGTGACACCTAAATCTTTTTCTTCGGAGGCTTTGTTTAACACACTATTTTCCATAGAGTAGCAAATTTACTGTTGTCATAAGCTATATGCATAACTTTAAATTTATCTACGTTAAATTTCATTTGCCATTTATTAGATCACTCTACTAAATTGTAAAGATCGCGCTGTAAACTTTATCGTGTAAACTAATTGCTTTACCCGGAATTTTATTGTCGTCGGCAAATTTAGTAATTTTACTCGCTAAATTCACATCAAAATCGTTAACGTATATTATTAAAATAATGATCATAAAACTGACCCTTGCGGGACACCGCTACATTAGCCCACCATAACTCTTACCCATTAGTTACTACCCTCTGTTTTCAACCAGTTAAACAATTATTCATCTAATTAAGAACTTGACCCCTTATTCTGTGATCCTTAGGATTTTCTAACAATCCTTAATGTGGAACTTTGTCGAACGCCTTTTGAAAATCTAAATATGTTACATTTACCGCTCTCTTATAATCATAAATACCAATGAAGTTATGAAAACAAACAAATTTGTTGAACAAGATTTATTTCTACGAAAACCATACTGACTTTGTTTAATAAGATTATTGCATCCAAGATGTTCAACTGTACAATCTTGAATATTTCCCGCGTATTGCTTATCGACTTTTTAAAAGTTGGAGTTACAGTAGCTCATTTAAGATGCAAACAAACAACCCCCTGGGATAAAGATTTATTAAATTATGAACAAAAGGGCCTAATATTTAATTCTTTAACTCTTTTAGACTTGGCGATTTATTAACTTTTAACTTGTCTATACATTGTTATATACGATCGCATTAGTAGTATAGCCGAAAAAGGGGAGAGTGCAGGAATGTTGCAATTTATTACGTAATGTTGCAATGTTGCAAATGTGGTTGTTGCAAAGGGGGTGGGGTGTTGAAAATGGGGGTGTTGCAAAAAAATCCCCCCAAAGGGGGGATGCTGCAGGTGCAACAAGGAAAACTTGGAGGCGGCGTTATCCCCCAAGAGAAAGAAGGAGGAGAGAAAGGAGGAGAGGTGTTCACCTGGCAGGAGCCAAGTGCATATTAAGACTTCAGCCGAGTAGGCGTTGTCTTATAGACTCCTAATCAGCCAGTTGGCTTAGAAGGCGTAAATGGCTTGAGTTGCCAGATAGCGCCATGTATTCAGTTTGTGCTATATATTTAATTAATTAATTCTAATCGAAGACTGAGTTGTCAGATACCATTGTATACATTATTATAGACTCCTAATCAGCCAGTTGGCTTAGAAGACGTAAATGGTTTGAGTTGCCAGATAGCGCCATGTATTCAGTTGCCAGATACCACTTTTTAGCATTATTATGGTGAGTTGTCTCACTAAACAATTAAAAGATTTCGTGCCATGTATTCAGGCTGAGTTGCCAGATACCACTTTTTAGCATTATTATGGTGAGTTGTCTCACTAAACAATTAAAAGATTTCGTGCCATGTATTCAGTTGCCAGATGCCACTTTTTAGCATTGCCAGATACCATTGTATACATTTATAATTCCGCTAGTAGGTTTAGAAGGCGTAACATGTTATAATTATCCAAAAGAATTAAGTAAAACAACATTGCATCATTCTGTTTATTATAAATATATAGAAAATAAATATACATTTCAATAATAAATGAGGAATATGCATATAATCCGTCAATACAACAGTACAGGAGAAATATATACACACACAAAATTATGGAGATATATAGAAAATAAATATACATTTCAATAATAATTGAGGAATATGCATATAATCAAAAAAATATATACACACACAATTATGGAGATATATAGAAATAAATATACATTTCAATAATAATTGAGGAATATGCATATAATCCGTCAATGCAACAGTACAGGAGAAATATATATACACACACACACACACACAATTATGGAGATATATAGAAAATAAATATACATTTCAATAATAATTGAGGAATATGCATATAATCAAAAAAATATATACACACACAATTATGTAGATATATAGAAATAAATATACATTTCAATAATAATAGAAATATGCATATAATCCTTCAATATAACAGTACAGGAGAAATATCACGCAAATATATAAATACATTTCACTTTTTTTTCAAAATACTAAACTCGCACTTAATCGAGTTTACAATTACATCATTATTGCTCTGCATTACGCAGTATATGCGGTTTAATAATATTTCACCGCTTAAAGTATAGGGAAACCTGTATTCGATATGAAGGGCTTTCAAATTGTTCAGTACTATTTTTGTTCCCACTTTACAACCGGTTGGTAAGTCATCTTTAAATACGTCTAGAATACAATCAAAAGCACGCACAAAGAGTTCATCGTTAGCTACATTATTAAACTCAAGTTTATAAACACGCTTTTCCAATCGAGGGTTTATTTCTACCGACTCGAGCTTTTCAATCGTGAACTCAACTTCACTCAACATAGCGGCAATTGAAATAATCTTCTAAATCGTTACGACAACTGCGCGTTATATAAAGAAATAGTTCTTCAGGGTGAACGGTGTAGGTGAGCTCAGCCTTGTACCGATCAATTGCTTTGTACCAAAGTTCATGGTATTTCAAAGAGTCTAAACTTTTTAAATAAACGTCCAGCTCTAGACCATTCTCACCTTGTTCAGCCCTACACTCGGTAAACCCATCGAGCAGAGCGGTGTATGCGTATTCAAGTACTGTATCAAAATAAAGCATATCCGTAACACGCGCGTCTAATATAGGTTTCAGCTTGCGGAATCCGACGATTTCAAACATTCTGTCGAGGATAAAACGGTTTCGCGTAGGAACAAGAGCGTTATTATCAGAAGCATTCTTCCACATCAGCCGTATATCAATGCACGGCCGATCGTTATTTATACACAACGTACATACAACGGCGTATGAGGGTGCGTCACTAATCTGCTCTCTTCTTATACCTTCGTTAGCAGGTATTTTATAACGATCTTCACTCCACTTCTCAACTATCACGAAGATTCTATTCATCTCCTCGACACTTAAATAAACCCGTTTGTTTGTTTGTCTACATTCCGTTTCCAGCACATAGCTAACGGTACCGGATTTACGCCTGAACACGCGCAACGATTTCGTCACGGACACATCGTACGAGGCGTTGAGAATGCTGCTCAAAGGAAGTTCCATCGTATTCGAGGAGCGCACGTCCACTCGGTTCAAGCTCTGAGATAACTATGAGCCGTGTGAGGCACGCAGGTAGGCAGGAACGGTTCGACGGGCGGCTGACCCGATGATACGTGAATGGGGTTGTTCGAACTCGTATGATCCGCGAGTCGCACCGAATTGTTGTACATATTGGGTAGGTGTTTTTCCGGTACAAGAATTAATTTCGGTTTTATCACTACCAGACTACGCACCAGACAGTTTACCTCAGGATAATTTTCACGAACTAGGCACATTTTATGTTTTACTAAACATCACGCCTGAACACGCGCAACGATTTCGTCACGGACACATCGTACGAGGCGTTGAGAATGCTGCTCAAAGGAAGTTCCATCGTATTCGAGGAGCGCACGTCCACTCGGTTCAAGCTCTGAGATAACTATGAGCCGTGTGAGGCACGCAGGTAGGCAGGAACGGTTCGACGGGCGGCTGACCCGATGATACGTGAATGGGGTTGTTCGAACTCGTATGATCCGCGAGTCGCACCGAATTGTTGTACATATTGGGTAGGTGTTTTTCCGGTACAAGAATTAATTTCGGTTTTATCACTACCAGACTACGCACCAGACAGTTTACCTCAGGATAATTTTCACGAACTAGGCACATTTTATGTTTTACTAAACATCACACTCCGGCGCACTATTTGAGAGGAACATATGCTCATATTTTTCCTTTCTGCCCATCAAACGATACTCGACTCTAAAGTCTGTTAAAAACTCACTCAGGGCACTAGCCACAACCTCACTACGAACCTCATCATGATATACATTAATATAGTGATAAAAATACTTAAGATTGTCCATGATCACGAGATTCATATTTTCAGTCGTAGAGTATGAGTAATCGACATGGTGTAGCATAACGTAATACCGCTTGTCACACCACCCATCCGCAAGACTCATTATCCATACCTGCTGCTTCTCTTCTGCACGCGTTGTTTCTTTTACTTCACGGTATATGTGAGACTTTATAAAGTTTAGCTCTGCAGCATACTTCAGCACATCGTCTGTGCAACGAAAGCCTTCAACGGTCTCACCAGAACATCTGTAGAGTATTTGTACATCTTGGAACTTCGCACAATCCAATGTGGTTTTAAAAGAGGCATAGGAGGAGGGAATAGGAAGTTTTTCGGTATCCACCACATCCTAGCAATTTGCTGAATACCATTTCATAAACGTTGTACAAGCAATATTAAAGATAGCCATTTGAATACACGTCTGATCTTTTCTTCTACGCTGGCGAATACACGTCTGATCTCTCGGGCTTACTGCAGTCGACTGACCACGCAGGGACTCCCAGATAGTAGCATGACTCACGTTGCTGATCTTACAGTGGGCGGAGCTTAGAACTTTCACCTTCGCACACACACACACACACACACACAAAGGAGAAAGTGAAACGCTAATTGAAACATGATTTATTTAATGAACGAGATATTCAAGTTATATATATATATTTACAAATACGATTTAATAAACGAGATATTCAAGTTATATATATTATATACAAATACGTGTAATAAATCAATAGATACGATTATATAAGACAAATACGTGTGAGTTAACAATAGAAGCATCAACGTTTGGTATCCAAAGGGTACGGTATCATAGGTACCAGGTAACTGGTAACGTTTCCTATAGGTGTTACGGCACACCTTCGTACCCCTAAGTTCCTTCACGCCCCCCAGCTTCTGCGCCCGAAAATTGTGGTGCCTACAATTAGTTGGGGAGGTGTTCGCCCTCATCATCGTCCAAACATACTAGATCCTTCAACGATTCAAAGTTAACAACCCGCCGATTCGCATGGTTGAGCGTAATACCCTTTGCCTTCACGATATATTTCATTTCCTCCCCCACCCTGACCCGTACCCCATAAGTCTTAGGTCCTGTTGAGACAAAAGAGTCGGCGTATGCGTTGTCCCCATACTCATCCTTGATCTCATCAGTGAGCTCGCCGAGGAACTCCCCAATAGCGGGCATGTATTCACCCTCCCTCTCTGTGAATATCACGCTATCTGTATCGGCATACAATACTCTCCGCCCAAGAGAATGCAATAGACCCCAAAGTTTTATACGGGCGTAGGCTGTTGTGAAGCTGGCCACAGGTATGTTTGTAACCCTTGAGGTATCTGTGGCAATTCAGTGTTGTTGTACTTTATTGTAAGTATTACCTACATTCACGATCTCCATGACCTCTTTATCGGGAGCATTGGCATAATCCCAGACATCGCTATAACTTTGTGCCAAATGAATGCTCCCTTGCCGGTATTCTGCGCAAATTTTCCCCATAGACTGTTTAGACACAACTTTGCACTAAAGCGCTTGCCAGGATTCTTTACAATTTGGACACGATCAAGTTGTATACCTTCGCGGTCGCGGTAACGTTGAATATAGGCAGACTTTTCATCTTCGGTATCAACTCCTCGCGGATACCCTGATGCCTCAACCTTATCCTTCAAAAAGGCGTTTATATATGGTGTGAAAAGGTTGGGTAGCTTCTGAAACCTCCACACCTCATGTATCTTCAGTATTCTATAACCATGGCGTACGGCTAGGGCCAGCTCAGGACTTGTATATACGCCTCTGATCTTACGCTGGTGGGGTATATGGTTACATCGCCGTTATCCTCTTCCGCGCACTTCACGCACAGGGGAAACATGAGCTTGTCGTCGATAACGACAGGTAAGATTGGCATCCATAAATTGCGTGGGGGGAGTACGTCTACGAAAGAGAGCCCAAAGTAACGATCATTCAAATTTTTTGAAAATTCATTGATGGAGGGTAGGCTAGGTCCCACCAGTTTCTCAGGAGCGCCCACGGGGTACGGATTGTTCTTCATCACGTATGGGTATAAAGAACAGAAATCGTAGTAATGGAGCTTCACGCCCTCCGTAGGTGGAAAGTATAGTCTGAATGGATTTGTACGTCCTCACGGTACACCTCGTCTGTCTCCATCCGTGCATCATATTCATGCTCCCACAAGACTTTGTGAGTGAACTGTGATCCTATAAGTTGATCGCGGGTGCGGGTCCATGCAAGACAGTCGGCAGGAGATCTACCGTGGATATCTCCGGCGATTCCGCACTCAGGACGGGGGCATCCATGCCACCAGCATCCGTTAAAGGAGTACACAGTCTTCACACCAGTGACACGGTTTTCACTTAACCCATCAACCCAAAAAACACGTCCATTAATCTTAATGGGTACTTCACCCGTGTTGCGGGCGTGCTTTATGTATACACCTGTCTGTTGCTGTAGGTGTATGAGCCAGTAAATAGCCTTGTGTCCGTAACTGCGGGGTTGTTTCGGTGAATAATGGCTAAGGTGTCTTTAGGCATGAAGTTATTCTTGAACACCGTAAAACATAATGATGCGATGGTGGTTGCGACTTGCAGTGGATCGCATTTGAAACGGGCTATGTACATCCTTCTAAAGGCCTGGAAACATACTCTAAGCACGCGCACATCATTCACGCAATAACGCTCACATTCATCAGCTATATTATAAGGGTTACTTTCATTAAAACTGTCGTAGTATCGATCAAAGTCTTCACGTTCATCCATACAGTCAAAATAATGTTTGGGGGTGGTGGGCCTACGTAGTTTAAAGTCTCGCTGGTGAGGAAAGTGTAAGGGAAGTATCCTTTGGAAACTTCAGCTGCTACTCCCATCACCTTGGGTAGCTTTGCTAATTTACAAGGTGTGAATAATAAAGTATCTTTAAATTGTACATTGCCTCTTATCTGCATCTGTATTAATTTGTTGCCTCTTTTCAATGGATCACCTGTAAATATCTCAGAGGATTCGTGTTCAAGCAACTCCTTATAAAGGAACTGCGTGTCAAACTTTGCCCCGTTATGGGCGAGAATATACACAGTCATTTTTTTGAACTTGTCGGCTAACTTGACAATATAGGACACAAATAGTTTCACAGGACTATCGCGGACATTCGTTTTAAAAACGTTTGTCCGTTTACCGCATTTGGGGCACTCGTCACATTCGATACCCATACACTCATCACAGATGGTCTGGCTCACAAGTAAATGTGGAATTACCTCTTTGGTTTCAGCGTTCGTATATGTTTCTATATCGTAGTATACAGTTATACAAGGGTTATTTTTAGGCTTAGCATCTTTCATATAACACATGCTTTACTCCATCCGCCTTATATTCCTCCTGGCATGTAGGACAGTGAATTACGTCACACTTGTGCTTAAATTTCCCCAATTATCCATTGTGTGAAACATACCACATTCACAGATTCTCATTTTCCTGCACGTGCCAATTGATTTATGGAAATCAAAACAGCTATTATTGAAAAATGTGCGTCTACACACATCACAGTCTCTCTTCTCAGCTTCAACTACACGGCTTTCACATTTGGTGCTTTTACACTGCTCACATACCATGTGACATTCTTTACAATGTCTCACTATATCATCCGCAAACTCGAGGCACCCCTTACACAAATCATGATGTCTCCCATATTTTCGACTTTTGTCATAACTCGCGTAAAGCCACCTTATATTACGGATGGGGAGATACGTTGTCCCTGACAATCCTAAAATAAGTAGGGGTCTTGTACGATCTCTCACAGCTTTTAAAAACATACACAGTCCTACGACGATCATCCACCCAAATACAACTATACGGACATTCATTTCCTGTTCTACCCTTCTCAGCTCTTCAGGACCCATATTACAGTCAAATTCAAGTTCACAGTCTACAGCTAGTTTACGGGCACGCTCCACGACCGTAGGCAACCAAATTTTTTGAGTCCGTGTATTTTGTACAGTAAACATACGTGCTAAGAGTACTGCTATAAAGCCGCAACCACGATCGACGTTTATATGCTTTCGGTAAATAGTCGGAGAATTGAAGTTAAGAGTATACGGTATGGCACTATGACCCGCAACACGGAATACACGATCAATATTTACCGTGAAGTTGTCCATATTAAAGGCTATACTACTTTGGGCGGCTTGCATTATACGTCCTAATATATATTCTACATCTTCAGCCGCCAAACGTCTAAATGGCACTATCACCCAATAATCGTCTACATCACCGTCATCTGACCCGAATCCAAAGGACAGACTCGTCCTGACTTCACGCTCGTCGCGATTCTGAAGAGCAAACTCTACAATACGCTGTACAACCCGGCGTAGCCCGCGCTCAATTCCATTGCTATACATGGCTCTAGGGTCGACCCTGACTCTATACCGATTTCTAGTCAAGGCTGGGGTGGGGGCTGCGGAGCGCACCAACTCAAGCGTTATACATCCTCAACAGAACGGGGGGCACTGTGGCGGATGAATTAGGGGTATATTAGCGGAAGGTGCTGATGGGGGGCCTGTTGCGTAGGAGGTTGAGGGTTGGGGATCTATTATTGTAGACTTAACAGAACGGGGGGCAACTGTGGCGGATGAATAAGGGGATATATTAGCGGGAGGTGCTGCTGGGGGGTTGTTGCGTAAGAGGTTGAGGGTTGGGGATCTATTACCGCTGCAACAGGCGCGTATTTCGGTCGCTTTATACCTGACGTGGGTTCTCATACCTCCGCTTTGGACGTGCTACCGGTATCGCTGGTGAGGGTTCGTTGGCAGGGGAGGAGATCACAACTACACTGTCGTCGATGTCATCCGTAACCTCATCGTCATTCACGGTTCTGTGGGAGAAGAAAGCAAAATATAAGGAACAGCACTCAAAATTTGTAATATTTTGTAAATGACCCACTTAGGAGTGTGACGTGTTAGAAATGGACTCTGTAGAAAAATTCAGATTCACGAGCCCATCCACATGTATTATATCTGGACCTACAGGATGTGGTAAAACTGTTTATGCTTAAAATCATTAAAGAAAAGGGAGAGATGTTCTCGAAATTTGTGCATAAAGTTATATGGTGCTATTCGACGTATCAATCAGTGTTCAACGAGTACCAAGATGATATTTTGTTCCACAAAGGCGTATATGACGTTAATTCGTTAAAGGGAAATGAACATACAATCATTGTAATTGACGATCTCATGTTGGAGATGGATAAAACGTTTGCCGAGACATTTACAGTATTCTCCCACCATCTTAACATAAGCGTGTTCTTCATCAATCAGAATCTATTTTTCAAAAATAGATACATGCGCGATGTGTCGTTAAATACGCAATATCTAGTCTTATTCGCGCAACGTAGAGATGTATCACAAATTGGGGTATTAGCCAATCAAATGTTCCCGAATCAGCGTAAGGAGTTTTTGGAAGTTTATAAAGAAGCTACAAGCACGCGTTACGGATATTTGCTTTGCGACCTTCATCCGCGAAACACGTTTAGAGTGCTTCTGCGAACGAATATATTTCCAAACGAGCCTGAAACGGTGTATATTCCAGAATGACAAAGAGACTAAAGAAATACCGTGAATTAATAAAAATCTATCATCGACTGCCCCGGGCAATGCAGCAGATGTTTATTAAAAATATCGACGCCGACTTTTTAAAATGCATCTGTGAAATCTGTCTTAACGTTATAAATTGCAATGTATCAATGAAAACCCTCAGAAGGCTCGCCTACGCCGCTACAAGAACATAATACGTGCACTCGCTCGTAAAAGTCAAACTGTAGCGAAGAAAAAACGAATTATTGTACAAACAGGAGGGTCATTTCTCCCCATCTTATTTTCAGTTTTGGGTCCTTTACTGACTAGATTAATATAATGAAGAAAGTGGTAGTGATTCCCACGAGGTGTACGCTTCACTGCAAAGGAATCCAGACACGGATCTAGATCCCCGTAAAAGCAGACTTAAAAGAATGGAAAGCGAATTGCTAGCCCTATTAAACAGTGAAAAAACACCTGATGAGAAAAGAATCTTATACCAAGAAGCTCTGCAGAAATTTCTTCACGAGTACGAAAATTATAAGAGCCCTACAGAGATTCCTGTGGTTATTAGGCACAGCACGGGGGACGATGGACATGGCGACATAGGATCTGAGCCGACGATACAGCTGACCAACCAAAAAGATTAGCCACACAACATATCGAACATGTATTAAAAAGCACCCTCCCAAATACATTGATGAGTAAAGGCTTAAGTCTTTATAATCTATTGAATGAGGATCCAGCCATACAATGGACCGATACAGGCGAGATCATTGTGGAAGGATCAAAGGTACAGGGATCGAATATCGTAGACATTGTCCATGATCTGGTGAGAAAGTGGGATAGGCCATCACCATCAGGATGGAAGCATATTAAAGCAAGACTACAACAAATAAATGTCCCTAAAACGTTGATAGGAAATCTGAACAGGTTAAAAGACTTGGAACATGCAACGCATGTGACACAATTGAAACGCCGTCACCCCCGGCGGTAACACCTTTGAAGAGGAGCAAGAAGAGGTTAAACCAACCCTACCCACGTGCCTCTAAAATACGCAAATGGCTAACGTATTAACTAAACGCTATTATGACATTTCTAACCCATCCTCTTACGGCGGTGTAGATAGACTGTACAGAAGTGTTTACGGAGTAGGGAAAAAAGATGTTGAAAGATTTTTGAGGGAGCAGGACGCTTATACGCTTCATAAGCCTGTGAGAAAAAGGTTTAAAACAGCCAAGACAACGGCTTCCTCGATTGATTCTATTTGGCAAGCAGATTTAACAGACATGCGAAGATATTCTGTGTATAACGATGGTTACCGCTACATTCTATTCATAATAGACGTATTCTCTAGATATCTGTGGCTAGTTCCTCTCAAAAATAAATCACCTGAAACAGTTGCTAAAGCCACCAAAACGCTAATGTTAAAAGAAAACAGGGTTCCTAGCTATTTTTGTATGGATATGGGGAAGGAATTTATAGGCCGTGCTTTTCAGAACATGTTGACAGAGTTTAATATCAGCTATTACACAACCAATTCTATACATAAGGCTTCTTTAGCTGAAAGAGTTCAGCGCACCATAAAGGACCGCATGCACCGTTATTTTACACATAAAAACACATACAGATTTCTAGACATTCTGGAATCATTGGCATCATCCTACAACCGCTCACACCATCGCACGATTGGGACAGCACCTAACGAAGTTTTAGAAAGAGGTAAGCTCCCGAGAAGAGATGGATCACCACCACTACACTCGGCGCTCTTCAAAATCAATGATTATGTAAGGCTGTCGCGTTCGGGGAATAAATTCGCAAAGGGTTTTGAGCAAGGATGGACACGCGAGATTTTTAAAGTTAGGGCTATGAGACCTAAAGGTGAGATAATGATGTATTACATTGAAGATTTGAATGGGGAAGAAATCTCAGGAGGCTTTTACCGCGAGGAATTGCAGAAAGTTGCGTTTAATTTAGGAAAAAATGTGTTTAAAATTGAGAAAATTTTAGGAAGCAAAGGTTCAGGAAAGAGAAAAATGTACCTGGTGAAATGGCTAGGGTACCCAGAAAGCTTCAACACCTATATAAAAGCTGATGCAATAATGAAGCTTAAATAGTATGCAACATGGCTCCTAACCATTTCTACGTCACACTCCCGTCCTCCTCGTCCCTGTCTGTACACCCTAACAACACACTAGCCAACTTTGTAACAGAACTCCACGGGCACATTGAATTGGGTCGTGATTCGTATGAGGTGGGGATATGCGAAATTCAGCTGGACACCATCTTTTTAAATATTGAACATAAAGAAACCGTTTTACGATTCTTAGAGACATTGACGAGTGTGAAAAAGCTGGGGTAGCTATGGATGAAACTATGCGTATCGCTCGAACTAAGGCTGCACGGTATTACAGTACAGAAGTAAGACTAGGACCGGGTCAATATGGTTCGGTCGAGGATGTTGTGAGAGGCTTAAACGTAAGTTTAAGAAACTCAAACCTTACGAATGATTTAGTATACGAAATCGTAAACAACCCTGCACATACACTAATCCTAAAATCAAAGACTAACAGACGTATTAAAGACCATAGAAAGTTCAAAATTCTAACCAATGGCCGATATAGGGCAGCCTTCCGAAAAGACACATTTCACGAGACACAGTATGACTTGTCCAGATTAATATATCAATTGAAGATGGAGAAATTGGCTGAAAGGTCCCCAGACATGTGCTATATTTACAGTAATATAGTGGAGCACCAGTTTGTTGGGGATACCCAGGCACGCCTGCTGCGCATTGCTCACATCCCCAGCCATAGAGGAAGGAGTTTGAGTATTACATATGACAGACCCCATTATGTGAATGTCGCAACTAATTTAATAACCAATATCTCAATATATATTGAGATATATATTGACATTGACGAGTGTGAAAAAGCTGGGGTAGCTATGGATGAAACTATGCGTATCGCTCGGACTAAGGCTGCACGGTATTACAGTACAGAAGTAAGACTAGGACCGGGTCAATATGGTTCGGTCGAGGATGTTGTGAGAGGCTTAAACGTAAGTTTAAGAAACTCAAACCTTACGAATGACTTGTCCAGATTAATGTATCAATTGAAGATGGAGAAATTGGCTGAAAGGTCCCCAGACATGTGCTATATTTACAGTAATATAGTGGAGCACCAGTTTGTTGGGGATACCCAGGCACGCCTGCTGCGCATTGCTCACATCCCCAGCCATAGAGGAAGGAGTTTGAGTATTACATATGACAGACCCCATTATGTGAATGTCGCAACTAATTTAATAACCAATATCTCAATATATATTGAGATATATATTGACATTGACGAGTGTGAAAAAGCTGGGGTAGCTATGGATGAAACTATGCGTATCGCTCGGACTAAGGCTGCACGGTATTACAGTACAGAAGTAAGACTAGGACCGGGTCAGTATGGTTCGGTCGAGGATGTTGTGAGAGGCTTAAACGTAAGTTTAAGAAACTCAAACCTTACGAATGATTTAGTATACGAAATCGTAAACAACCCTGCACATACACTAATCCTAAAATCAAAGACTAACAGACGTATTAAAGACCATAGAAAGTTCAAAATTCTAACCAATGGCCGATATAGGGCAGCCTTCCGAAAAGACACATTTCACGAGACACAGTATGACTTGTCCAGATTAATGTATCAATTGAAGATGGAGAAATTGGCTGAAAGGTCCCCAGACATGTGCTATATTTACAGTAATATAGTGGAGCACCAGTTTGTTGGGGATACCCAGGCACGCCTGCTGCGCATTGCTCACATCCTCAGCCATAGAGGAAGGAGTTTGAGTATTACATATGACAGACCCCATTATGTGAATGTCGCAATTAATTTAATAACCAATATCTCAATATATATAAGAACGATTGAGGGTGAAAACTTCCCATTCGGTAACGGGAGCTTAACAGTGAAGCTACACTTTCGACGCACTGAGTTATTGGGGATAGAAAGCCTTTCACCGTCTATCGAGGGGTGAGATACCAGCGCGGTGGTGGACTTGGATCCATTTTTTCATCCATACTACGTACGGCTGTTCCTTTGCTGAAGAGGGGTGCCAGATACCTCGGAAGAAAAGCGCTACAATCAGGCCTTAACACTGCAGAAGACATATTGGCCGGGGCTAAACCTAAAGAAGCTCTAAAAAAACATTTAAAGCGTACACGGGACGAAATCATCAAAGATGCAAAGAGAAAAATGCGTGGTGGCGGGAAGAAGAAGAAGAGGGCTGCCCGGAAGAAGGGGTCACGTAGTATTAAACGTAAAAGGCTATCAAAAAAGAAGTGCTGTAAGCGAATGAAACCTATGGTTGACCACTTTTTTGACTGATATAAGCTAAGGACATTGATCTCATGAATCATAGTTTGTTTACCACTTGTCGAGAGAGGAGGCACTATTTCTAACTCGCCATGGCACGCTTCATCCACCCATGTAGTTCACAATGCTGTAAATCGGAGGTGTCCCTTTTTGAGCTGCCACCAACCCAAGTTTCTATTGAGCACAGTGATTTTATTACAATTAACCCTTTAAACACAATTAGTTCCCCGAGTGCACCTATAGAATTCGTGATACCCAGCTCAGGCCCTTACTTTTTTGATCCAAGCTGTGTGCACATGTACGCTAAGCTACGTATAGCCCATTCTGATGGAACGGTCTGCGATGACAAATATGCTGTATACCCTGAAACAAACTTTCTGCACTCCATGTTCAACCAGTGTGACGTATATTTAAATCAGACCAACATATCGGCAGGCACGGGGTACTATCATCTACGCGCCTATCTGGAAAATGTCCTCAACTTTTCCAAAGAAGCGAAGGCTACCTTTTTAAGTGCCGAGGGATATTATCAAACTAAAGATGAAAGTAGTATAAAGGACAAATTTAAAAATTCTAAAAAGAAAATATACGAGTGTTTTGGACGGTTGCACACAGATTTCACTTTCCAGAAGTTGCTTGTCAACGGGGTGGATATGAAAATAAAGCTCACCCGCACGAGTCCTGAGATCTGCTTAAATCTGGATGCTGATCAAGAGGAGGGTGCAAAGCCCGTTGTGGTTCACATTATGGACACATACCTCCGCGTACGGCGAGTGAAATTAAGTTCACCAAAACAACTAGAAATTGAGAAAAATTTACTAAACGCTACAGTGAAATACCCTATTAACAGAGTACAAATCAAACTATATACGGTTCCTGCAGGGTTGGCATCGAAGCAGATAGAAAACATTGCCCTGGGAAATCTTCCTAAAAGGATATTAATCGGTATGCAGGACCATGCTTCGGTGAATGGAAAATATAAAAAGAGTGCCTTTAAATTCGAGAATTTCGGACTTAAAAATATAACTCTATACGTTAATGGCACTGCTTTGGGTGGAACAATGGGTACGGACTATTCATCAGACGCTGTGTTATCTCTTTGTGCCAGAGCCTATAGTAATCTGACCCATATTGCAGGTGATTGTGATGAGCTTGGTAATGGGGTAACGCAGGAAGAATTCATTGATCAATTTAACCTTTATCCGTTTGACATTACACCTGACTTATCTGCTAGCGTAAATACCCATTTAACCCCACAGCAGAGCGGAAACATCTCAGTGCGGCTGGAATTCGCCAAGCCTATAGACGCTCCTATTAGTGTACTAGTATATCTCGAATCGCAAGCCCTAATAGAAGTAGATAGATTTAGGAGCCTTATCACTGACTTTTAAAATGGATGCTAATACACTTCAGAAAGTAATGAATAGTGAACGAGTCACACGTTCCAAATTTATCGGCGTGTTTGCGAAGAATGAAACATTGAGTTTGCCTAGTACGCGAGAATGCGGTAGTCTTATTGTGAACACAGATGTCATCGGTAATGAAGGGATTCACTGGATCGCTGTCTATTTTAAAATAGACAGCGCCTGTACTATTTTGATTCACTCGGTACTCAACCCTGGAGTGACCCTATTATTGTAAAATTTCTCGCTCAGTTACATATTCCCGAAGTTGTATGGAACCCGTTTTGTATACAAGGATATTTTAGTAATGTTTGCGGAATGTACTGCGCCTCATTTCTCATGCATATGTCATGTGATAAAGAATTTATAAATTTTTTAAATTTATTTGACCCGTGCTACACTCGCCGAAACGATGAAATGGCATGCAGACAGATAAAAATCCGTTTTCCAATTGTACGTACTCGTTGTATAGTATAATGTTTTTATTCGTGTGTGTATATTTGTAACGGTATATTCTGTAGTTGGTTATTGTACTGATTTCTTTCATTTAATAAATTTATGAAAATATATTGTCTTCTTACCCCAAAAAGATCGAAAAACACTTACATTATTTCGGTGTGACATTCATTATGCTGACTGATCAGTATATACTCCGTATTCATGACACGAGATTCTTCAAAAGATTGTATAACACGTGTCAAATCCTCATCGGACCTTAAAGGAATAATGTTCATTCTTTTAAAACATATACAGAGTATACAGACAAACCCCATTATGTGAAGATATCTTTGGTTCGAAACTCATTTAAGAGGTAAATCGAAATAACATTTAAAACGATTGCCATAAAAAATTTCGATTTTAGCATAATGGCGATAAGAGGTAAATCCAAATAACATTTAAAACGATTGCCATAAAAAATTTCAATTTTTGGTGAGTATCTAAATGAAGTATTTGACGAGATACTACAACCCTCCATATATAAATCATGTTTCTTGAATTATAAACACTTACATTTCTATGGTAGTCCCTTGCGTCGGATTGTAAGGAGCGTCACTGCAAATATCTTCAACGGTTTGCGTTGGAAATAATTCATCACGGTCAATTGCGTTAAAAAGATTAATTGCAGTTAATGCTGCAGTGTCACTTTCTTCATACAAATCCGGGGAGACGTACAGTTCGTGGTCCATGGTGGAGGAATGCACTGGCAGAGGGAATGATTATTCACTGACGCGAAAATAGCTACTGTTACTCCAAACTGAAAAATATCCCCTTTTATATGCACAATCGCCAAGCTCCGCCCCAAAAGATTAAGGCCAGATGTTCGTAGTGATTGGCTGCCGGTGTAGCTGGGTGGAGCTATGATAAGTTTGTGTACCAATCCGCTATGACGGGTCCGGACGAGTAATGGCAGCTTTATATTTTCACCAATAGATTTAATGCTCGTATTACTCCTTGCTCTCTTTACCATGTCAATATTTTTCCCCCACTATTCCCGGATCATTAGTCACTAATGTAATCGAGAGGATTTTGTAATAAAGAAATATATCCTAATTATATTTTTAAAAGAACATTCGGTTTCTACGTTAAACTGTGGGTCTAAGGCGGAGTGAAAACCTTTCCAATTCGGCGAGAAATTGCACTAGGGGACAACATTTCTTGAAAACTATTTGGTGATTCTTATAGAACTTTTGATGCTGATTCCGGTTTCAGAATTTTTCTATCACCCATAGTTTTCGAGAAAATAATAATATTTCCATTTACTCAGAGTTTCCCGCAGATCTTATAGCAATCATTCCCTGACGAGATGTATTTCTGAATCCACGTTAAACTGTGGGTCTAAGGCGGAGTGAAAACCTTTCCAATTCGGCGAGAAATTGCACTAGGGGACAACATTTCTTGAAAACTATTTGGTGTTTCTTATAGAACTTTTGATGCTGATTCCGGTTTCAGAATTTTTCTATCACCCATAGTTTTCGAGAAAATAATATTTCCATTTTTTCCAAAATATTATCATCCCCCGTTTAACGACCGGGTTCCGTTCCGACTACCAGGTCGGTAAACGAAAGCCTTGTTTTACGGCTTTGGTGCTTGTTCTTTTTCTTCTTTTCTTTCTTCTTCCTCCAAATGCTGTTGTTCTTCCAACTCTATCAGCTCTTCGTTTGTCAGCTCTCCCTCTTGGTATTCCACTAAGTTTTCCACATCTTCCACTTCTACTTCTAAATTGAGGGTATTGGCGAGTAACACTATTTTTCTATTAATTTCATCGACATTTTCAAACTTATCGAAGTCCTCGAAATTACCCACAGATCGTTTTACGCACTTCTTCCAAATGCCTTTCATACACTTCGCAGTAACATCCTCCCAAGCAGTTGTAATGTTTTTTATACAATGCAAAACATTCTATGATTTCCAAAAATCGGTACGATCGGTCGCGGTCGTATCCGCGGGCCCACAGATCGTTTTAGGCACTTCTTCCAAATGCCTTTCATACACTTCGCAGTAACATCCTCCCAAGCAGTTGCAATGTTTTTTATACAATGCAAAACATTGTATGATTTCCAAAAATCGGTACGATCGGTCGCGGTCGTATCCGCGGGTGGTCGCAAAGATTTAAGCAGTTAAGATGTAGTTAACTAAAAATTAAGGTAAATATTTTTCACATTATATTTCTATTTAAGGTAAATATTATATTTTTATTTTTACTTACAAGTTATTAGTAATTTTTTCACAATTTTTTTTTTTTTTTTTTGGCGCATCCGAATTAAACCTAAAAATGGCACGCATCGGTTGGCCACCACTGGATTCCTTTATTTATTAATGAACAAAACTCTCGCTCTCTTTCTATATATATATATATATATATAATTATTAGTACTTTCATGTTTGCCTACCTTATTTCTTTCGCTGATTAATATTTATTAATGAACAAAACTCTCTCTCTCTCTTCTCTCTCTCTCTCTCTCTCTCTCTATATATATATATATATATATATATATATATATATATATAATTATTAGTACTTTCAGGATCGCTAAGAAAGGGAGTCAAGAGAGGTTTTGGTCGAGGTGACTGAAGAAAGGTAAAATTATGGTCAAAATCGCCTCTCGCAATCAGGTGTGATTCGTGTCGGAGAAACGAATCCTCGTTTGCGTGTGTGTGTGTGTGTGTCTGTGTGTGTGCGCGTGTGCGTGTGTGCACGAGTTGTTCATTCATATACAAACACATCTATCTTCGTAAGTTTCCCACTGTTATTCGATATTTATAATAAAAATAGAAATAAAGTTAATGTTTTAATTCGGGGAAATTCAATTTATTTATATATATATATATATATATATATATATATATATATATATATATATAAGGGTTGACAAATAGACACGGTTATTATGATTCTTTCTATATATATATACATATATATAAACACAGATGGGGGATTGGGGTCGAGCGTGTGTTTTGGTTAATTTCAACTTTCTTCGTTTCTTTAGATTTCGTTTTTTTTCAATTTTCTTCGCAGGGGATTGGGGGGGGGGGAATGTACGAACGTGCTTTTTGGTTTTAATTCGGCGAAATTCAATTTATATATATATATAAGGGTTGACAAATAGACACGGTTATTATGATTCTTTCTATATATATATATTATATATATATATATAAATATATATAAACACAGATGGGGGATTGGGGTCGAGCGTGTGTTTTGGTTAATTTCAACTTTCTTCGTTTCTTTAGATTTCGTTTTTTTCAATTTTCTTCGCAAGGTTTCGTTTTTTTCAACTTTCTTCGCAAGGTTTCTTCTCCTTTCGTTTTTCGATATTTAAATAGGAATTAAGTGATTTATTGGAGCGTGTGTTTAAATGAATCTTCCAATTGATCAAATATATAAATATATTGTGGTATTTTATATGGTTGAATCTTCCAATTGATTAACTATATAAATATATTGTGGTATTTTATATGGTTTTTGCTATCTGGCAACTGAATACATGGCGCTATCTGGCAACTCAGCAACTGAATACATGGCGCTATCTGGCAACTCAGCCAGAATAGAGGTCTATAAAAGAGTGAGAAGCTGATGACGGAGTCATTACAAGCTCGGCTCCCAGCCGAGCAAGGACCTCTGGTCCTATCTCTTTCTGGCCCTTTGGGAAAACCCCTTAGAGGCCTCTTAGGTTAAGTAAACGAAAATAGCTTGGGGGAGAACTCCGCCTCCAAGTTGCATGCCTTGCAATCAAAGGCCACTACTCTCTCTCTCTCTCTCTCTCTCCTTCAGGTGTACCCCTCCCCCCCTTGGCTCAGCCAACTGGCTGGTTAGGAGTCTATAAGACAACGCCTACACGGCTGAAGTCTTAATATGCACTTGGCTCCTTCCAGGTGAACACCTCTCCTCCTTTCTCTCCTCCTTCTTTCTCTTGGGGGATAACGCCGCCTCCAAGTTTTCCTTGTTGCACCTGCAGCATCCCCCCTTTCGGGGGATTTTTTTGCAACACCCCCCCTTTGCAACAACCCCTATGCAACAACTCCACCCCCTTTGCAACATTACGTAATAAATTGCAACATTCCTGCACTCTCCCCTTTTGCGGCTATACTACTCGCATTTAAATTATGTTTTATTTTATGATTTATATTTTTTATTTACGCCTGAAGATCAGAGCCCCCAGCCTTCTTTAGTTAGCTTTATAAGGCTAACTAACGAAAATATCACGACCTAACCTAACCAATCGTTAAGGACGGACAATTGACCTAACGATTGGTTAGGTTAGGTCGTGATATTTTCGTTAGTTAGCCTTATAAGGCTAACTAAAGAAGGCTGATGGCCCTGATCTTCAGGTGATCCAAACCTTTGTTTCCCTGTTACCTCCAAATAGGGAAATAATTGTAAAGTCCTTTTACAAAAATAATATATTCGTTAAAAGTTTAACACTAAACAAATTACGATGTAAAAATAAAATTTGACATTCATGAAAATTTGTCGAGGAATGACACTTGATAATAAGAAAATTAAGTAAAATGCACAAGCAATTTAAAATATGACTGTTAGACAATTTTAATCTACAATTGATAGTTATGTAGCTGAATACAGCCGTAACTGTAATACGCAAGACCATTAAAATGAATGGACCCATACATAATACAGTTTAGATTGAATTATCTTTAGAGTAACAATTGTCTCCCTACCCAGCATTTTGACCGTATTAGCTAGGTGCATAATACATTTTCATAGAATTATTTGAATTCTATTTAGTTAACTGGTCATATTACCTATGTATAATACCGTACGATAATATGTCTCATACATAACTTAATTATAATGTTTACCTACTTCCTTTTTGACTGGTAAATATCCCCTTCGAAATCGGGTTACTTGTAATTTAATTGGTAACTTATACATTAGAATATCGTATACAATTTTTAAACATTTACATATAAATCTTCCCCGTGAGCAGCCAAGCATGCACTCAAACATACTTCTTTCCCTATTCCTAACTACATATATATATAATATATATATATATATAATATATATATATATATATGCATCTTACAAATTACATCATCTTTTCAAAATGTAAAGAAAAAATGGCATCAACTTCAAGAGCCTCGGAGTCTCCACTTCTGGCTCCCCCGCAGCCGATACCGGGAAAACAGACCGGGGCAGTGGGGCTACATCTACTACCGCCCATTCGAGATGTTCTGGGCCTCTGTTTGATTCACTTTTATTAAACTTCTACAACATTCCTGGCCTTTTCTCACATTTCAATCTGTTGAACACCACCTCTCCTCTAAACCTCATCTTTTCTTCACTGAAACTGAGGTGTATGGGACGACTGACAGCAACCCTTTTTCTATACCCTCTTACTTTCTCTATATTAAATTTCACTCCAAAGGTAGATGTTGCGTATATGTACGCAATGACCTAACTTGTTCTCGAATTCCCGAACTCGAATCTTCCGAATTCTATATCCTCTGGCTACGGCTTACATGCCATTCTCAAACTAACTACATCTGCGCTGTTTACCTTTCCCCTAATTCTACCGACTATCCAAAATTCTTTGACTACCTCACTTCCAAAGTGGAATACATTTTTTCTCACTCTCCCTTTGCTGAAATCTCCGTTTTAGGAGATTTCAATGTTCACCACCACCTTTGGCTTTCCTCCCATTTCGCTGACATCCATGGTGAGCTAGCTTACAACTTTTCTATTCTAAATGACCTGAAGCAGATTGCACAGCATCCTACTCGTATTCCCGATCGCCTTGGAGATAGGCCCAACATCCTAGAATTATCTCTCACCTCTTATCTTTCTTCTTACACTGTGAAACTTTTTTCTCTGATGGGCTCCTCCGACCACAATCTTGTATGTTTCCTCTCCTACCGCTCCAACTCGGCCTTTAGATCCTCCCAAGAGGTGGCTTCGGCACCTCGGTGCCACTGATTAGGAGGCCTTTAGGGAGTACTTCTGTGATTTCCTGTGGAATGATTACTGCTTCCGTGGCCGGGGCCCTTCCGAGTGTGCTAAACGCACCACGGGGATGATTCTCTCGGGCATGGAGGCGTACATTCCATATTCTATTCCTACGACTAATGCAAAAAGACCTTGGATTAACTTCACTTGTTCTAATGCTATTCGCAACAGAGAGGAGGCTTTCAAAAGGTGACGATTTCTGTCCGGAATCGAGCAAAATCTGTTCTTCGACTCGCCAAAAATTCCTTCATCCGACAAAAATGTGAAAATCTATCAAATTCTAATTCTTCTAGCTCTTTCTGACATCTAGCTAAGAACCTCTTCAACAACTTTACTTCCTCTTCTTTCCCTCATTCACGATTCCGGTGCTGTTCCTCCATCTGATCCCCTCTGACCTTATTATGTCAAAATTAAAATCTCCACGAAGACGTACGGTCCTGATGGTGTTCCTCCTGCTGTTCTTAAGAACTGTGCTTCTGTGCTGACACCCTGCCCAGGCAAACTCTTTTGTCTTTGTCTCTCATCTGGCACTTTTCCTTCCTTCTGAGAGATTGCTTTCCTTCAGCCTGTCCCAAAGAAAGGTGACCGCTCTCAATCCTCCAACTATCGTCCAATTCTTTTGATTTCTTCCCTTTCTAAAGTTTTTGAATATATTCTTAATTGGAAGATTCTTAAACACCTCTCTTCTCACAATATTCTTTCAGATCGTCAGTATAGTTTCCGCAACGGACGCTCTAATGATGGTCTTCTTGCATATCTCTGACTCTTGGTGATCCTCCTTTCGGGATTTCGGTGAAACTTTTGCTATTGCGCTAGACATACCAAAAACTTCTGATAGAGTCTGGCACAAATCTTTAATTTCGAAACTGCCTTCCTTCGGTTTCTATCCTTCTATCTGTGCCTTCATCTCTAATTTCCTTTCTGGCCGATCTATTACTGCGGTTGTAGAGTAGATGGCCACTGTTCTTTTCCTAACGCTATCAACAGTGGTGTTCCTCATGGTTCCTCACACACTCTTGGAGTTTCCTTTTCTCGTGATCTTTCTCTGAAAGATCACATATACTCTCTTTCTAAAACAGCTTCTAAGAGGTTAGGTGTGCTGTACCGCCTCCGCAGTTTTTTCACCTACACTCAGTTGCTGTCTCTCTACAAGGGTCTTGTTCGCCCCTGTATGAAGTATGCTTCTCATGTGTGGGGTGGCTCAACACACACAGCCGTACTTGACCGGGTGGAATCAAAGGCTTTTCGTTTCATCAACTCCCCGCCTCTTACTGATTGTCTTAAATCTCTCTCTCTTCCCCGCAATGTTGCCTCACTCTCTCTTTACTATCGATATTATAACGGGTATTGCTCTTCTGAAATCTTTAATTGAATGCCTCTTCCTTTAAAGAGGGCATGCAGCACCAGATTTTCCACACTTTCTTATTCCTTTTCTGTCAATGGCAAATGCAATTTTCAATCTTTCATCTACTGAACTTGTCAACTCTGGAGCAATCTTCCTCAATCCATCTTTCCTCCTATCTATGACCTCCAATCTTTCAAACGCAGATTGTCTAAACATCTCGAAAATCCCGGACTTTGATTTTGGCTCTCTTCTTCTTCTATGGGGTTAGGGGGCGCTTTTTCTGGCATTCGCCCTTGGCCCCTTCTTCCTGAAAAAATGTAAGGAAATCAGAATCCGTTTTCTGTACGGGGAAGTTTATGATAGACTATTCTCTGAGTCTTTCAAATCACCAAACTGTACACAGAGTTCCCCCGTTTTCTTTACTCTTAATTAGGGAAAACTATTTTTGAGCCTTTTCAATTTTGTGAGATACACATTTTCTAAATTGTAGGGTGAATTAATTTTTTACTTTTACTTCACTTTAACACGGAATGTTTTTTGAATTTTGTCCCGTCTCCTCAAGAAATGCACTGGTTTTTCTTGGGACGTTAGCGGTGTTTCTGCCTTTAATTATAGAGGAGATTTTTGTGTTCCTGTAATTGCATCATCCCATCTCTAACTATCACGAAAGTTATGACACGTTATTCGGTAGTATTTAAAGATTATCTTGGCATGAGAGTTATTCTCGTTTATTGCCTCAATCCGATTTAGTTTTTATACGATATTTAATTCCTTTTATCGGCGTATTATTTTCACGCGCTGCCAGGAGTAAGATTTAATTTCCTACCCTATAAGATTCTTCTAATTAATGCATCTTATTTTTAAGAATTATCAACCTTGCAGAAGGTGTAATTTAACATGCAATTGAACCTGTTAATAATGTAACATAATGGAATTTCCTCTTTTTTATAAACGGTAAAATTGTTTATTCTGCGTACATTCTTAGTTTCCGTCTGGGAATAAAGAAGGAGGCGAACGGCCGCAATGTGGTTGTTTTCTGAGACTGATTAACTATAAATTTTACTTTATTCTATTTTTTCTCTAATTTTAGTAACCTGTATATGGTACTCCTCATCCGAAATTATTCATAATTAAATAGACAGTTGAATTCATGTCTTATTCCTAAATTACATGGGTATTTAACATGCATATATATTTTTAAATTCATGTACTTAAGAAATTCAAATGGTTTCGTATACAACCGAAATGCTTTATCTACACGAACAAGCATGTCGCCATTTTGGCACGTTAGTTTTATTTCATGAACAATTTTTGTTTATGCCCAATTTCTATCTCTAATGAATTAATTACTTTATCGATTAATTAATTGTTACCTTATTATTCATTATTCCTATACATAACAACAGTGAGCAATCTCTTCAGTGTAAACAGTTATGTCAGTGAGCAATGGAACTCCATTTATGTTATTAAACATATTGTGGAAATGGTTTTCCATAGGCAAAAATTTTTTTTTTAAATTTAAATTACATTATTCTTTGTTTATAAATTAAGGCATTGATCTTTAAATCTTCAGTACTTTATGAATTGCCATAATGTCTGCTTAATGTCTGCATAGATATCTGGCAACCTTCTTTGCCTGCCTAGAACTTTCTCCAGCGTCGCTAAATCTATAATTTTAAAAGAACGACACCTAAATTCTAAATATCAGTCACATAAAAGAGTTAATTACAAAACTAAAATTTATAATTAAGAATAAAATTTTATAACGTTAAGAATCTATTGTAAACGTTATATCAAAGGGAGTCTACCGGCATCCTGTCGGTTGAAGAAAGTGCCCGAGAGTTCAAACGTCAGCTGTCGCCCAGGCGCTTTTGCGCTAGTTGGTGCCCGAGTGCCTCACCATCATCTTGTTGCCTGAGTCCTCTAAAGAGTTCGTTTGTAAAATCCTCTAAAACAAGTGTAGTGAACCATTTCTAACTTCCTTATAACTCTACCCTGTTATTCCAGTTTTGTGTTAAATGCATTATCTCGTGAAATAAACTGTTTAGGATAACGTCTCGGTTTTTTATCCTTTTCACGAAAGTCAAGCGACTCTTTTTCTCAGCGCAGGAGAAGATTTGTCCGACGCTTGCAGTCAGATCATAAACGGCCTCCAAAACCTGTAAGTAAGCAGCATACACTATTGCTGTTGGGGCAGTGAAGCAATATACAGGTGTACCGCGCAATACGGTGGCCCACTATGCGCAAATTCGAGGTTACGCGGTTGATTAATTAAGGACCTACCCCGTAATAAAGGGAAACACTTTCGAGGTTACGCGGTTCGAGAATTCGAGACCATCTGCGCGAACATTCGCAAGCATTCGGAGACGCTAATTCCACCTACATCAACTGCCCCGGCCTTCGAAGATTCAGATTCAGATCCAGAGAACGCTCCAACAACCCTTCAAGCCTAAATTCCATCTTCAAGTTTCCCTTCATTCGGCCTTATCGCCTTTGCCACCTTCCACCTTAGTTTATGTAAGTACATACATGCGTATTTGTTTATTAATTAATGTCTGATATTGTACATTAATTAAAAATTATTGTTCTCTTTCAGGTTTATAATTAATTTATATTGTTGTTATTTTATTTGATTGCATAAACAGTTGATAGGGTAGGTTTATCTATTGATTTTATGGGTTTATTATAGTTTGAACATTTTTTGCAGAACGTAACCCCACTCCCCCCTAATTAATATTGTCTCTATGGGAAAATATATATCACAATATGTGAATTCACTATATGCAGTTTTCAGGAACGCAACTACCGCCTATAGCGGGGTATACCTGTACTGAGTCACCGAAAAAAGGGATAAGACGAAGAGAAACACTAACTGAGCGGGTGTGTGGGTGTTTACTTCCATCCCTGACACATATTACTAGCCTCCGTAGAAAAGATGTGACTTCAACTGTAAAAACTGTCTAAAAACGTTACTTAAAATTATTGCTATCCCTCACAATTATTTCCCAAGTATCCACTCAAGTCTACTAGTGATCCACTGTTATCCCTCAAAGGATTTTTATTGCTACTATAAAGGTCGCTGCCCACCGAAGGCAACGCTAGCCACGCCACGCACACGCGCCACGTGGCTCAGCATCGCTCTAGTGATTTTCAAAGGAGCATCGCACACCGAAGGTCACACCATGCGTCACGTCAGCCAGCCGCGCCACGTGGCTCGCGTTCCTCCCTGACCGATATTCTGAGACGTGTCTTTGGCTGCGCATGTTCAGTTCGTTTTCGTAGTAGGTGAAGCTTACCCCCATCCCCACTGGCTTCAATCAGTCGTATTCATTCATTTATTCCCCATTCGCCCCGTTTCGCAATGGAAGAGTTGATTGAAGAAGTCAGACGGTACCCATGCCTTTATGACATGAAGAAAGAAGAGTACAGGGATATATACAGAGAAGATAATTGTTGGAAGGAAATTGCTACCAAATTAGGTCGGACGGATACTGGCGGCTCTGCCCGGCCACCTGTCTTTTGGTGCGAGAACTGCGTAGCGTGGCTGTCATGCGTGGCTAGCGTGGCGTGGCTAACGTGGCTTTCGGTGTGCGGCGACCATAATTGTAAAACTTCTTAGGATTTTCTTTACATTCACGAGCTACTTGAATTTCAAATTCGCGTTTAGCATTTCTAATTAAGCATTTAACCTTTCTACGTAACTCTATATACCTAAGTACTAAAGTGCTGCTGCACATGGTCCTTTTTATACATCTTGTAGGCTAAATTTATAACTGCGGTTGCTTTTCCTATATTTACAGTATATTCCGTTATTAGTTTGAGCATTGAGTTTACCTCTCTGAACAATTATACAGGGTGTTCGGAAAGTCCCGTCACCCCCTACAAAATGTACATATTGTAATACCAATTTTATTTTTGTGTGAGTAATTGTATTTATATGTGGTAGGTGTAATTTAGGAAACAGTCACTAGCAACAATTACTTTAATTAGAGTAAATACAGTTACTAATTACAGTTACTAATCAAGAATATCTCTGTGTGTACCATCATTTTCGTAACAAAGGATTATGCGCCTCCATGTGCGGTGTGAGAATCGACGCAGCGTTGCTGGAGTGATTGCACCAAATGCATCTCGAAAAGCGTGTTTCAGTTCCTCTGTTGTTCGGTAACGTACCCGGGATACGTTCTGCTTGACGAAACCCCATAACACATTGTCACATGAAGACAGATCTGGACTTCGGGGCGGCCACTCAAGAGAGGCAGGTAAATGTTGCGAGCCACGGCCGAACCATTTGTCTCTGAACACTTCGTTGAGGAATTCCCTCACATTAATGGCAAAATGAGCAGGAGCCCCATCTTGTTGAAACCACACCCGACCAAGCAGCCCTAAACGTTCGAGCTCAGGCAAAACAAGTCCGGTAACATGTTGAGGTAGGCAGTTTGGTTGACAGGACCCTCAAAAAAATATGGACCGAGCAAGTTCCTGGCAGACACTGCACCCCATATCATCACGTGCGGTGGATGGTGTTCTAGTTCCTCAAAGAAGTGTGGATTTTCCTTGCTCCAGAAGTAAATATTTCTCATTTTGGCGCTACGGTAAATTGCACATTCGTCAGAAAAAATCACTGTTCCACGTGCAGAAATTGTTGGAAAAACGCTCAAAAACCGCTCCCAGGCTTCATATCGTTTCTGCATGTCTGAATTGCTTAATTCATTAACAAATGACGGGCGGTATGGTTTCGTGCCGAGATCTTTTGTTATGTGATCTCTCATTGTGGACATGGGGACTACAAGTTCTTGTGATCGTTTCCGAAGTGAATATTTTGGTGAACGAGTCACCGATGCAATCACACCTTCACATTGCTCTGCTCGCGTTGTTGGTCTTCCCGACTGTGGTCTGTCCTTGATGGAACCAGTTTCAAACAACTTTTTCTCCCAGCGTAATACGTCTTGTTTGGTGGTGCAGCCTTATTATTTCTTGTGTTGAAATCATTCTGGATATGATGCATCGTTTTGCCTGTATGTGACCTTTCATGACCCCATGTGCTCATCACTATCCTTTCCTACAGAGTGTAAGTGGACTGGTCTGCCATTGTTCACACAACTCTAATACCTGGAAAAGAAAAAAGGTACTTACGTATTATTGGGACTACCAAACTGTTTATTAAGTATTTCTGCTCTCGTCATTTTCGTTTAAACTAACGAAAATATCACAACTTAACCTAACCAATCATCAAGGGCGTACAGTTGACCTAACCGGGCATTCAGTTGACCTAACCGGGCATTCAGTTGACCTAAATGGGCATTCAGTTGACCTAACCGGACATTCAATTAACCTAACAGGTTAATTTCTAATGATCTGAAAAAAGGAAAGATTTTAGGTTAGGTTAGGTTAGCTAGGAAAAACAAAATAAAACGGAAAATGCCCGGTTAGGTCAACCGAATGCCAGGTTAGGTCAACTGTACGCCCTTGATGTTTGGTTCGGTTAAGTTGTGATATTTTCGTTAGTTTAAACGAAAATAACGAGAGCAAAAATACATAATAAACAGTTTGGTAGTCCCGATAATACGTTAGTACCGAAAAAAAATATCAATGAATCACATATAAATTCAATTAATCACACAAGAATAAAATTGTTATTACAATATGTACATTTTGTAGGGGGTCATAGGACTTTTCGAACACCCTCTAGGTACATCGCGCTCATTTAAATTAACGAATATATTTTTAAAATTATCCACATAATCAGAACACTATCTACCAATTACAGTTCGTCCCAATTTATTAAAATTAATGAAGCCCTAATATCTGTTATAATCAGGGACCTTAAATTTATTCAGTTATCTAGAATTTTTAACATCAACCGAAAAACGTATAATGTTCTGATCGCTATTACATAAACTTTCTCCAACGGCTACATTCTGAGCTATATTATCATTAGTAGTTAAAACTAAGTCTAAAATATTCTTCTCCTTGGGTGTTGTATTACGTTTTGAAAAAGAAAATTATCTTGTAAAATATCTAGGATCACCTGAAAATCAGGGCCCCCAGCCTTCTTTAGTTAGCTTTATAAGGCTAACTAACGAAAATATCACGACTTAACCTAAACAATCGTCAAGGGAGTCGAGTTGACCTAACGATTGGTTAGGTTAAGTTGTGATATTTTCGTTAGTTAGCCTTATAAGGCTAACTAAAGAAGGCTGGGGGCCTGATCTTCAGGTGATCCAAAATCTATTAAACGTAAACCCACAGCATCGCTGTTTTTGCATTTGTGATCTTTCTTTTTACCGTAATGAAATAAATATTAAACATTTATGATTAAAAAGTACGATGAAGAAACGTACATGGAAACATACTAAAACATGCAAAATTCATTCGTCAGCTGGTGCAGGTCTGTGTTATGTCCGAAAGCATAAAATAAGCGCTGCATTCATATCTTAAAGATCATTAAAATGATTCAATTCTGTAAAGAAATTATTCGGCAAGATCACTAATTCCTTTCGGAAATGAATTATATTATACTCATGATACGTTCAGCAAAATCCTTGCGTTAAAAAAAAAATAAAGAAATGCTGTTACTTAAGCAAATTATGCCTCTGGAAAAACAAGTGAAACGTGTATGTACCGATTATCTCGATGATGCAAACCATATAATTATAATCACTTATAGAGCAACCCTTTTTTGAGGTGATTTAGAAAAATTATATTTCATGGTTTCATATTAGTTCTTAATTTATAGTTAGGTAGTTTTAATTAGCTTAATTTAAATTCCAAATGTATAAGTTCCAGTACAAAATAACAATATTTTGGGTTGTTTAACTTCCTTCGTAACGAAAAAAATCATGTGACAGAGAAGACCTACAGCTTAACATGGAATTTGGAACGCGGGTCACAACATTATCTGAACGCAGACAATGGTCACAAGACGTAGTAAGTGAACAGCGCCACCTTTGCTTCATTTCAACGTGGCCACGACGAAGCCTCTAATTACACAAACACAGTGGGAATATTTAGCCTACAAATGTTCCTCTATTTGACTGAATCCCACATTATGTACAGAACCAGATTTTTAATTTCTCTCTGTCTGTCTGTCTCTCTGTCTGTCTGTCTGGCTGTCTGTCATATAAACGCCCCATAATATCTTATTCCAGAGAAATATTATTAAGATAGGATGCTATTCAATGTAGGAATATGATGTAATGGGTTCGTATTATTTTTGCTTTTAGTTTTCATGTCCTGCTTCGATCATGGCATATTAATAATATCTTTATACATGCAGCAAATATTTTTCTGTACTACTCAGTCATGTGTGCTAACTCCCTATGAAATGGTGTGTTTCGTCTAATTAATATGAAAGGCCGGTAAATACAAAAGTTTAAGGACCGCATTGTTGGATAAAAATAAATATCAATACTCCTAAATTTGTTGTACATATATTCCTTGTTAAAATTGTTTTTAAAATTTATTTTATCATAAAGATATTTTCTTCCTTTATCAATAAAGAATGTATTTATTTTGTCAGTAAATTTATTTTTTCCTTTAAAGAATGTATCAAATTAATTTATTTATAGCAAAGAATCTCAAATATTATTATTATTATTATTATTATTATTATTATTATTATTACAATTTTCGAGCAGAGAATTGTAATAATAATAATAATAATAATAATAATATTTTTCACCTGTGTCAATAAAGAATGTATAAAAAATTATGGAGCAAGTGTAGTTTACGTCCCCCTGTGATGCCTAGTGTAGTTTACGTTCTCTTACATTATCCTAGTGTAGTTTACGTTCCCTACATTATTCTAGTGTAGTTTGCATTTCCCAACTTTGTCCGTGTATACGTAATCAAATAAAACGTTAAAACTAACGAAAATATTACGACTTAACTTAACCAATCGTCAATATATATATATATATATATATATATTGTATAAAGTGACGATTGGTTAGGTTAAGTCTTAATATTTTCATTAGTTTTAACGTTTTATTTGATGGATTCATTTAAAAAATGTCGGATCACCTGAAGATCGGGGCCCCCAGCCTCCTTTAGTTAGCCATATAAGTGGTGATGCACCGATTAATCGGCATCATCGGCAGATATTTTGCTTATCGACATCGGCACAATTTTGCCGATTATTTGCCGATTAATATTATTTTAAGTTATAATGTCTTAGGTTACTGACTTATTGCATTTTAAATTAAAATTTAAATCATGAAATGAGCATTTTAATTATAGTCACCCTGAAAAACTAAGAAACTGTAAACAGAAAATGGGACAACCACACTTAGTAAAACTCAGTAGTGAGTATGGTGAGTAAACATGATCTTAAATCTGACATAGGATTTTTTTCACTTAGATACCCATTACCCATATTATTATTTATGGTAAACTTAAGTTTCTTGACAAGAAAATACAAGTAGAACTCGTTATGAAATAGGTACAAGCTAGTAGTCACATAGCAAGGACTAGACTTAGGCTAGCCCGGTTTTTCAAACATTTGTAGCAGCTTAGGTTAGCCTACATAATTTGATTTTCATGTTTGTTATTCAGAAGAGCCCAGTACTATTCAATGTGCTGATTTATTATTTTTTTTAAGACCGGACGGTGGACCCATTAAAAATTTAAAATATTAGTAAAATTTAAAGTGCTTTTCTTTGTGACACTTAAAAATGAATAAAAGTTAGGAAAAGTGGCAAGGGATACTTATGCTTAGCAATTAAATTCAGAATTTGCTACTGATTTAAAGTTTAGATATGTTTGATACTGGAAATGCATTCCAGTCTGGAATGCATTGAGAGAAAGGCAAGAGCGCTATACCCTACTTTTAAACAGAACTCCTTTGAAAAATTGATATATTTTTGCAGTGTTCTTACTAGTCTATACCGAGTCTTACTAGTCTTACTACCAAGCTCGTTGAGTTTAATATTTTGTAATGAAAATATTCTGGAATATATTTTAAGTATCGTAATGAATATTGTAGTAAAATTTGTATTTAAAAAATACTAAAAAATTGGTGTATGTATATATGTGCTTTCTGAATTAATAAACACTTGTTTACTCTTGGACTGTGATAATTTTTGTTCCTTCTTTCTATGCAGTCGAGGAGCAATATATAAAAATCAGAAAATAAAGTTCACCATGTGGGTGTCCACTGTCCACTCCACTATCTACCAGACTTTTTAGTTTTTACTAAGCTAGGTGGACACTAGGAAAATACATTATAGGGCCTGTTTAAAACTATAGCTGTATTTAAAAAAAATGAAATATTGTCGTCAGAAAAGTAAATTAAAAATAAAATTTAAATCCATAAGTTACTCAGTAAGGCAAAAAGTGAAAGAAAATGTGGTCATTTTTTGATAGTCGCCGGACAGCGTTTTTTTATTTTTTTTCCTTGGCAATCCATACTTTAGACAATTCTAAGAAACTTTTCTTCTATGAGTTTCCTCAGCAGGCGAATGATTACTGAGATATCCATAGATAAAATTGATATATATATCCAAGAATTTTTCTGACCGAAAAGATACTTATGCTATTATTAATATAGAACAAATCTTTTCCCTAAATTTCATTTATTAGATAATCGGCATCTACATTGGCATCGGCAAAATTTTAAGTAATCGGCATCGGCAAAAATTTTGCATCGGTGCATCACTACTTATGAGGCTAACTAACGAAAATATCACAACCTAACCTAACCAATCGTTAGGTCAACTGTACGCCTTTGACGATTGGTTAGGTTAGGTCGTGATATATTTTCGTTAGTTAGCCTTATAAAGCTAACTAAAGAAGGCTGGGGGCCCTGATCTTCAGGCGATCCAAAATGTCTCCTAAAGATCCTAGTGTAGTTTACGTTCCCCAAGTTTGACTAGTGTAGTTTGTGTCCCCTTTTGTGTCAGGGGGACGTAAATTACACTTGCTCCAAAATTATTTCTCTTCCTTTATCAACAAAAATTGTGTAAAACATTATTTATTTATTTATAGCAAAGGATACAACTGCTCAAAATTTGTAATTCTTTTAAGACGCCTCCTTCTTCTTGCGAATTTCGGGAAAGACTAAAGCAAGCAAATATTAAATATAACACGTGTCAGAAGGGTCAAACATCACAACTGGTATTAATTTACTTTATTGCATCATCATGAACATTTTTATTTCAGAGATTCGGTATTTGTAAGATGGCTTTTAGAACTATATCGGAATTATTTATAGTCTTTAGTCTTTCTCAACGTAAGTGTAACTAGGCTGTATATGTGAATTGTGAATTATTTACCTCAATTAATAACTAACTTGAAAACTATAAGGTGAATAAACAGGGAAAAACTCACTTAAAAAAGCAAAAGCTTTAATATATTTTGATACTGAATGGTGCATCATAATTCAGTGTCAGCTTTCATTTAAGCGCTACATTTAATCCTACATTGCCTTATGGGGCACCCGTATAATTAACGGACTCGTATTATATTCATGCACGATTATATTAGTTACATGTTGATTAATATTAATTAATTTATGTAAATATTAGTTATATCAAGACAACTTCATATTATGAACTGCATATGAAATTTTCTCTCGTTGATCATTCAATTCCAACATTGTTATTATTCCCACGAATATAAAACATCTTCGTACTTCCCAATTGAAACTTAAATAAACTAATTCACTTCATTTATATCTTATATCATATATTCAAATCTATCTGTCTGTCAATGTATATCTATCTTTCTGTGTGTGTGTGTGTGTGGAAATAGCAAGGCATAAGTGAGGTCGAGTATGTGATAATTTACAGATGAAGTGAGACATTTTTTGTGAGGGAACACTTTTGGTATCTCGGAATTTTTACAAAAACGTCTAAAACCATTTTTATTGTTGGAAAATAGTTACGTTAGTCCTGATTAAGCTAGGTTGATCTGGGTTAGGTTAGTTAAAGTTTGGTTAAGTTAGGTTAGGCTAGATTAGCGAGTACCTTACTATTTAATGACTTAACAAAAAACAAATTTTGAGTCCTCAACTGCGTCCGAAACACTCAGTCCCTTCTCGGTTCGATGGCATTAAGGTTAGGTTAGGTTGAATTAGGTTTGGTTAATTAGTTTTTGCGGATATATGGACTTAAAAGAGTCGGTACCTCGCTTATGGAGAGATGGGCACACGTGTGTTTGTTTGTGTGTGTGTGTGTATATCTTACATCCGAAATCGCGATGATCTTGAGGATACACACAGAGCCCGTAGCGACACGAATGTACGTGTCCCGATATTTGCGGTGTGGCGGTGAAATGTCTTTATAAATGCTATCTCTTATCATGAAAAAAGGAAATATAAATAAGGTTAGGCTAGGTTAGGTTAGGTTACGTTAAATTATGTAAGGCTAAATTAGGTTTGGTTATAGTTATTAGGTTTTTAACCCTTTCAAACTTTCGACCGTATACGGGCCACCCGCGGTGAAAGGGTTAAAATTGGATGTGTCGCGATACAGAACTGAACATGTAAGAAAGTATAAAAATGTACCGGTTCGGTAGGGAAGCCAAGCATGTGTGTGTGTGTTTTAGGCGACTTAGCATAAGTGAGGTCGAATGTATGATAATTTAGAGGTAATTTTGATAATTTTGGTAATGATAATTTTCGAAGCCACGACAACGGAAGAGATGCTAATGACTTTAGAGGAGAAGACACTGGAAATTGCGGAAAGACATGTTCCAAAAATACAACAAAGAGGAAAGAGAAGCAGGTTCGAGAGACAAAAGAGGTCATTGTTCCGAAAGAGAAAAAGAGTGACTGCAAAATTAAGTAACTGTAAAGATAACAACATCAGAAAAATATTAAATGATAAACTGCAGAGTATCGATGACGTCATACAGGAACTAATTGAGAAACATACAGAAAAAGAAGAAGACGCTATAGAAGCGATAAAGGTTAACTCAAAGTACTTCTATAATTTTGCAAAAAGGAAGTCGAAAAACCATGCGACTCTCGGACCTCTGAAAAACGAGAACAGTGCTTTATCTGATGATCTAACAGAAGTATCTGAAATATTAAGAGCTCAGTACGAATCATCTTTCAGTATGCCAAAAACTGACAAACTGATATGCGATAGAAACGCGTTCTTTGAAGAAGAACTACAAGGGGAAAGTATAACGGACTTCGACTTTACGACAGATGCTATTACACAAGCTATAGGGAAACTAAAAGCACACTCAGCGGCAGAACCGGATAAATGGAATGCCACACTGATCAAAAAATGCAAGAATGCAATCGCTGAGCTTCTATATTGGATATGGAGACGATCACTAGACACGGGACAAATACCGGGCATCCTGAAGAGCGCGAACATAGTACCAGTATATAAAGGAGGAGATCGACCCGAGGGCAAAAACTAAAAGTCCAGTGTCGCTTACATCTCATCTCACTAAAATATTTGAAAGAATAGTTAGACAGAAAATCTGACTTTTTGGAAACTCAGAAAAAATTCAATGATCGCCAACATGGATTTCGGTCCGGCAGATCATGCCTATCACAACTAATGGAACACTACAACAACATTATTGATGCACTGGAAAGCAATGAAAACTATAATGTAATATACACAGACTTTGCCAAAGCGTTCGACAAGTGTGACCATGGAATCATAATACATAAACTGAAATAGATGGGCATTACAGGAAAATTAGGGAAATGGATATATAATTTCCTTAGTGAGCGGCGGCAATTCGTTACAGTACAAGGAGTATCTTCATCTGAATCAGAGGTTCTCAGCTCAGCACCACAAGGAACAGTATTAGCTCCACTACTCTTCATAATCATGCTAACTGACATAGATGAGAACGTTACCAGAGACAGCACAGTAGCACCCTTTGCCGATGAAACAAAGATCAGTAGAAAAATAAGAAACCCAGAAGATATAGGATCTCTACAAACTGACATGAACAGAATCTACAAGTGAACGGAAGACAACAATATGAAGTTTAACACTAGGAAATTTCAGCTGTTAAGGTACGGGAAAAGAGAAGACCTAAAATCTATGGAATATTATACCCCAAACCGACAGGAAATTCAGAGAAATTCTAGAGCAAAAGATTTAGGGGTTGTCATGACTGATGATGCGAAATTTGAAACACAAATTAAGATAGCAGTAAACAGAGCAAAGAGAATAACTGGGCAGATGTTGAGAACCTTTAAACGAAGGGATAGGAAAATATGATTCCTCTACTGAAAACACTGATCATACCTAAATTGGAATACTGCTCGGTCCTAACATACCCATATACTAAAAAAGAAGACATTCGACTGCTAGAAGGGATTCAGAGAAGCTTCACAGCCAAGATCAATGGGTGGAAAGAACTAAATTACTAGGGAAGGTTACGCGAATTAAACCTATATTCACTGGAAAGGAGAAGAGAGAGATACACCATTATTTACACTTGGAAAATAATGAAGAATCTAGTCCCTAATCTTACTGTGAACCCTGTAACTCCCCAAACAACAGTGGAAAGTAGAAAAGGAAGACTGTATCGTGTTCTCAAATTAAAGGCGAGACAAGGAACATCCTTAACTCTGAAAGAAAATAGTTTTGTTCTGAGAGGACCAAAACTGTTTAATAAGCTGCCCAAAGACTTAAGGGACACGAATGGTGTTGCAGTGGACAGCTTCAAAAGAAGATTAGACGCCTGGCTCAGAACAATCCCCGATGAGCCGTTTGTTCCTGGCTATGTGAGGAGGAGAGTACAAGAAACCAACTCACTACTTCGTGAAATGAGGAATCATCGCGCGGAACGTTTGAAAGGTTGAAAGGAAAGGAAAGTTATGATAATTTGAAGAGGTAATGTTTTGAGATAACACACGTGGTACATCTAAACATTAAAAAGAATTCCATAAAATTTTAGAAACATTTTTAATGACAGAAAAAATATTACTTGTGATTAGGTAAGGGTACTCTAGTTAGGTCAGTTTAGTTACAGAGTTACAGGCTAACAAAGACGCTAAGATCCACTGTAGCTAGACCAAGAAAATAGGGAAACCTTTTCAAAAAGCAAATAAAAATGAAGAATACTGAAAACTCATACCATGCTTTCACTTATAGACATGTAAAACTTTCACACTGGAATAGTAGTAACAGTGAAGCATACAACGGACAAAGCTCTCCCTCCTCCGCCAGCCACTGATGATAGAAAGTAGTTGTGAAAGAAGACATAGGAAAGGAGGAAAAAGTACCATGAAAAGAATAGCTTCAGAGTTCATTCACACCATGCATACACTTATCTCGTATACCCAATTACGCGTCAGGAAACATCGGAAAATAAAAGACTGTATGAAATACGAGTTACAGTACATTGTTATATTATGTTATGTCAGCTGGTACCTCACTATTTGTACATTTAACAGGACACATTATTTGAACCTGTAATTATATCCGGCCAGTTATTACATACTTTTCAGCCTTATAACATTAAGGTTAGGTTAGGTCACTTTTAACATGTAGAATAAAAATGGTTACCTTGCGTATGAGAGAGAGAGAGAGAGAGAGAGAGAGAGAGAGAGAGAGAGAGAGAGAGAGAGATAAATAGATAGAGAGATAGAGGTAGAGAGAGGTGTTACAACTCAATTAAGTATGGTTAAATATGTCGCATCTACACTGCGTAGTAAATAAGTAACGAATCCTTACTTTGGTTTTGAAGAGAGTTGAAATAAAGAAATAATGTTCTTTATGGTCAGGAGAGGCTACAAATGGTGGAGCTAATATGTTTTTTAAGCCTCTTGTTAATCCTAGAGTAAATAGACCAATTCCAGTCGAAGCTGCTCCTGACTCCCAGCTTGTTCCCGTATAAGAATCCCACGCCTTCCAAACACCTCTCCAGTGATTGACGCAACAAAGACAGTAAATAATAGTGTATATTCGAGATATGATCAAAAACAGTAAACTAAATCCCCTTCTACACAACGCCTTCGTAAAACAATCTTGCAGCAATCCAAATATCACTCCGGAACTGAGGCCAATGGTCAGCGACGCCCACAGGGAGTGGTAGGCATTTTCTGGCAGGAGGTAATGATCCATGAGCTGCCAGCATCCTCGCCAATACCCTACCACTAATGGTGAGAATATTACTATAGACAGGAAAGAATCTATAAAGCATAGTAAAGCCCTGCATGCCTTTGATTGTTTAGATTTAGATACTTTGGTTGGACGATCCATAATTCTAAAATAAATTAATTTCTTGAATTTAATTTTAGTTTTTATTGATATGCATCAATTTTTCTTCAGACAAGAGTCAGATTTTAGTATGAAAGTACTGTATATACTTTTTACTCGTAATATTGGTACATTTTAAGAGGTTTTTCATGTGTTATATTTATTGTATTTATTTTGTAGATAATGAATTATTCATTCATATTCACAAACAAGCAAAAAATTCTTATTTAATTATGCTATATCTTTGAGACATACATTGTTATTTTCTTATTTGTAGTTAAAATGCTTGGAGGCTATTTGAAGTGAGCAATGTTTGAATATCATATTAGGCAGGTTACTTTAGAGAATCATTAAAATGAAGTGTTCAAAACTTGCATTTAACATATGCCACATATATTTCATTATACATTTATTATTTGTTTCATCCACTCTTATAATCAATTTATAATGTATGCACAAATGTATTTCATTTTAGAAGGTAATTTGCTTCAATAAGTTGAAAACTAATAATCACTTCGAAAAGTTTCAACACTCCACTCTTTATAAACTTGATAAATGTTATAAACACTTTGTATAGTAACACTTGAAAGTAATTACAATTCAAACATAAATCACCTATTTCATGTAAAAATCACAGTCAATGAACGGGGGTTGTTACTCAAATCGTAATCAGCCGCTGAAATGTATTTGTCCTTCTACCTAAACAGTCGGAGAGAGAATGGAGCGAGCAAGATTCATCTCCCTAAACCCCTTAAACTGATTAAATAATCATCGTGCTTCTGCATCCAACTTCCTCTTTTCATTCACTTCGGGTGTCAAAACTTGGCATTCAAAGACAAATTTCTTATTTGTTGACACGCTAAAATCATTGTTTTTGTTCTACACTGTACTCAAGGCATATAGGGAAATAACTGCATTCGATAATTATCTTGTCTGCGTAACTTTTTTATCAACAAATTTTATTAGTTAGATTAAGTTAGGTTAGGTTAAGTCAGTTTATAAGTGTTGATGAAATTCCCCATTTCCCATAGAGGAAATGTCTACAGGTCAGGTGAGGGCACTAGCGACTACACTACACTAGCGCCCTCACTGTTAATAGCTTTAGCAAAAGAACAGTGGCCATCTACAACCGCAGCTATATCTCGATCGGAAAAGAAATCAGAGGTGAAGGCACAGACAGAAGGATAGAATATATATATATATATATATACATTCAACTGCAAAGAACACGCAGTATAAATAACGTAAAGAACGACGCTTGTATAGGAGATATTCCGCGCAAGACGAGAAAGAGAAAACAACAAATGAAAAAATGAAGTACCACCTGGGAATCGAACCCGGGATCTTCCGATTGCCGGTCAGACGCGATACCACTACACCATGGACTCCACTCTTCCAAATGCCGTAATTCCTCTACATACTCGCAGAAACCAATGCCCCAAGGGGGCACCTCCCGCATGCCGTAACATTATATACATTCAACTGCAAAGAACACGCAGTATAAATAACGTAAAGAACGACGCTTGTATAGGAGATATTCCGCGCAAGACGAGAAAGAGAAAACAACAAATGAAAAAATGAAGTACCACCTGGGAATCGAACCCGGGATCTTCCGATTGCCAGTCAAACGCGATACCACTACACCATGGACTCCACTCTTCCAAATGCCGTAATTCCTCTACATACTCGCAGAAACCAATGCCCCAAGGGGGCACCTCCCGCATGCCGTAACATTATATACATTCAACTGCAAAGAACACGCAGTATAAATAACGTAAAGAACGACGCTTGTATAGGAGATATTCCGCGCAAGACGAGAAAGAGAAAACAACAAATGAAAAAATGAAGTACCACCTGGGAATCGAACCCGGGATCTTCCGATTGCCGGTCAGACGCGATACCACTACACCATGGACTCCACTCTTCCACATGCCGTAATTCCTCTACATACTCGCAGAAACCAATGCCCCAAGGGGGCACCTCCCGCATGCCGTAACATTATATACATTCAACTGCAAAGAACACGCAGTATAAATAACGTAAAGAACGACGCTTGTATAGGAGATATTCCGCGCAAGACGAGAAAGAGAAAACAACAAATGAAAAAATGAAGTACCACCTGGGAATCGAACCCGGGATCTTCCGATTGCCGGTCAGACGCGATACCACTACACCATGGACTCCACTCTTCCAAATGCCGTAATTCCTCTACATACTCGCAGAAACCAATGCCCCAAGGGGGCACCTCCCGCATGCCGTAACATTATATACATTCAACTGCAAAGAACACGCAGTATAAATAACGTAAAGAACGACGCTTGTATAGGAGATATTCCGCGCAAGACGAGAAAGAGAAAACAACAAATGAAAAAATGAAGTACCACCTGGGAATCGAACCCGGGATCTTCCGATTGCCGGTCAGACGCGATACCACTACACCATGGACTCCACTCTTCCAAATGCCGTAATTCCTCTACATACTCGCAGAAACCAATGCCCCAAGGGGGCACCTCCCGCATGCCGTAACATTATATACATTCAACTGCAAAGAACACGCAGTATAAATAACGTAAAGAACGACGCTTGTATAGGAGATATTCCGCGCAAGACGAGAAAGAGAAAACAACAAATGAAAAAATGAAGTACCACCTGGGAATCGAACCCGGGATCTTCCGATTGCCGGTCAGACGCGATACCACTACACCATGGACTCCACTCTTCCAAATGCCGTAATTCCTCTACATACTCGCAGAAACCAATGCCCCAAGGGGGCACCTCCCGCATGCCGTAACATTATATACATTCAACTGCAAAGAACACGCAGTATAAATAACGTAAAGAACGACGCTTGTATAGGAGATATTCCGCGCAAGACGAGAAAGAGAAAACAACAAATGAAAAATGAGGTACCGCCCGGGAATCGAACCCAGGATCTTCCGATTGCCGGTCAGATATGCTACCACTACACCATGGACTCCACTCTTCCAAATGCCGTAATTCCTCTACATACTCGCAGAAACCAATGCCCCAAGGGGCACCTCCCGCATACCGTAACATTATATACATTCAACTGCAAAGAACACGCAGTATAAATAACGTAAAGAACGACGCTTGTATAGGAGATATTCCGCGCAAGACGAGAAAGAGAAAACAACAAATGAAAAAATGAAGTACCACCTGGGAATCGAACCCGGGATCTTCCGATTGCCGGTCAGACGCGATACCACTACACCATGGACTCCACTCTTCCAAATGCCGTAATTCCTCTACATACTCGCAGAAACCAATGCCCCAAGGGGGCACCTCCCACCTCCCACCTCTTTCTCGTCTTGCGCGGAATATCTCCTATACAAGCGTCGTTCTTTACGTTATTTATACTGCGTGTTCTTTGCAGTTGAATGTATATAATGTTACGGCATGCGGGAGGTGCCCCCTTGGGGCATTGGTTTCTGCGAGTATGTAGAGGAATTACGGCATTTGGAAGAGTGGAGTCCATGGTGTAGTGGTATCGCGTCTGATCGGCAATCGGAAGATCCCGGGTTCGATTCCCAGGTGGTACTTCATTTTTTCATTTGTTGTTTTCTCTTTCTCGTCTTGCGCGGAATATCTCCTATACAAGCGTCGTTCTTTACGTTATATATATATATATATATATATATATATATTACTTTCTTTACTAAATGGGTGACCTTATTTCATAGTGATTGGGAAACCAGTTTCGAAGAAGGAAAGAAACCCAAGTGTGCTCATTCATCAGCAACTGTAAAAGAAAAGAAAACTTCATTGAGGGTTTTGAAAGGAAGATTTCTTTGCCCTTTAAATCAATGGACACTCTTCCTGCGGCCATTGTCCTTTAAATGAGGCCGAATTATTAACTCCCTCCCAAATGAAAGACCCTCCCGCCACTCCTGTCATGACAATTTTCTCTCTCTCTTCTTCTCTCTCTCTCTCTCTCTCTCCAGTCAATTGTTCGTTTTTGTCATTTCCGTTTGTATTGTAAATTCACCAAACAATTGAAAAAGAAAATATAAAGTCTACATACTACATGCAGTGCCAGTTCCAAAGTTCACATATATATATATATATATATATATATATATGCAACAAATAACTGCAATGACCGCGCAGTATATAAATGAATAGAAACGACATAAGTATTAAGGAACGTTTCTGCACACGAGGAGGAGAGATAACGAAATAATGAAAAATGAGGCGAACCGCCTGGGAAACGAACCCAGGGCCTTCCAATTGCCGGTCGGACGCTCATTTCGCCTCATTTTTCATTATTTCGTTATCTCTCCTCCTCGTGTGCAGAAACGTTCCTTAATACTTATGTCGTTTCTATTCATATATATATATATATATATATATATATATATATATATATATATATATATATATATATATATATATATAACCTTACAACCTTACAAAGGTTCCACGTGATGATTTCTCATTTCGCGAAGGTCAAGCGTGTCGCCCCTCCTCTCGAGTTGGCCTGGTGAAGTAGTGAGTTGGATTCTTGCGCTCTCCACCTCACATAGCCAGGTACGCCCGGCTCATCGGGGATTGTTCTGAGCCAGGCGTCAAGTCTTCTTTTGAAGATTTCCACTGCAACTCCCTTCGTGTTTCTTAGGTCTTTGGGCAGCTGATTAAATAGTTTTGGTCCTCTCACTACAAAACTATTTTCTTTCAGGGTTAAGGATGTTCCCTGTCTCGCCTTCAATTTGGGAATACGACACAGTCTACCGTTTCTACCTTCCACCGTTGTTTGGGGAGTTATGGGATTCAGAGTAAGATTAGGGACTAGTTTCTCCATTATTTTCCAAGTGTAAATAATGGTGTATCTCTCTCTTCTCCTTTCCAGTGAATATAGGTTTAGTTCTCGTAACCTTTCCCAGTAATTTAGTTCTTTGCACCCATTGATCTTGGCTGTGAAACTTCTTTGAATCCCCTCCAGCTGTCTACTATCTTCTTTTTTATATGGGGATGTTAGGACCGAGCAGTATTCCAGTTTGGGTATTATCAGGGTTTTCAGAGGGGGATCATTACATTCCTATCCCTTCGTTTAAAAGTTCTCAATATCAGACCCGTTATTCTCTTTGCTCTGTTTACTGCTATCTTATTTTGTGTTTCAAATTTCGCATCATCTGTCATTACAACCCCTAAATCTTTTGCTCTGGAATTTCTCTGGACTTCCTGTCCATTTGGGGTATAATATTCCATGGACTTTAGGTCTTCTCTTTTTCCGTACCGTAATAGCTGAAATTTCTCGGTGTTAAACTTCATATTGTTGTCTTCCGTCCACTTGTAAATTTTGTTTATGTCGGTTTGTAGAGATCCTATGTCTTCTGGTTTTCGTATTTTTCTACTGATCTTTGTGTCATCTGCAAAGGATGTTACTGTGCTGTCTCTGGTAACGTCCTCATCTATATATATATATATATATATATATATATATATATATATATATATATATATATATATATATATATATTCTAATAAACCAAATTTCTATAAACATAAAAGTTACAAATCGGTAATATTGTTTTTCTTTGAAAATTTTCCTCTTTTTGGTGACTAATAAAACTTAGAAACAAAACCCAGTCACTACTAGTTGGTACCTTTTTGTGCTCTTTTAGATTTTTTATGTTTTTAGGCGAACTTTCCACAAAATGTACGTAATAAGGTATAAGTAGAGTAAGAATTGAAAGGATACAGTTTATTAAAACGATATCTACTAAAATTAAGTGCCAAATAATCCCATAATAAGACGATCAAAACGTGCTTATTTGTGCCAGCGAAAGTCCTATTTTTTATATCTATTTATAGCATTTTCATACAAGCTAACATTTCTTTGAAAAGACATTTTAGTAAAAAGATTTTAAGGTTATACTAAGTTAGGTTAGCTTCTCGCAGGTTAGATAGGTTAAGCTTAGTTAGGTTAGGATAACTTAACATACCAGAGATTAGATTAGGTTAGGTAGGTTAGGTCAAGCTGGGTTATCAGAGTGTCTATGAAGCTTCCTGTCGAAAAAAACGTCTGCAGATTCATTTTGTGGAGGTCATCTGATCCAAAAAGCATGTAGAGTGTAGATCTAGTTACCACCAAAATGGTATCTAATTTTAGAGTGGCGGCCTAATTGCAGACAATATATATATATATATATATATATATATATATATATATATATATATATATATATATACACACACATGGGGCCACTCAATATATTTTGCCCCACCTTTTTTTCTTTCCAAGTTTCCTTGTAAGTTCCAGAAATTTTGTACATAAGTAGTTACCTACCTTTTTTACAAGTTTTTATTTTTCCACATAGTCTCCATCTTTTTTACGGCTTTCCTCCACCTCGAAACAAGGGCCTTTGTTCCTTGTTGGTAAAAGTCCGCTGGGTTCCGTTGGAACCACCTCTTAACCTCCTCAACAACCTCAACGTCACTCTGAAACTTTCTTCCACGAATAGCATCCTTCATTGGCCCAAACAAATGGAAGTCTAAAGGTGCCAGATCCGGGCTGTGGAGGGTGGGGTAACACAGTCAAGCGCATTTTTGTGATGGCCTCTCTTGTTTGCAAACTGTTGTGTGGTCTGCGTTATCGTACAAAACAAGGACGTCTTCCAGTTTTCTCTCCTGTCGAACTCGCTTTATACGTCTCTGGAGTCTCTGTATGGTAGCAATATATGCCTCCGAGTTGATTGTTTGTTCTTTCTTCATAATGTCCACCAGAATCACCCATTTCATGTCCCAGAAGATGGTAACCATAACCTTTCCTGCAGAGGGAGCCATTTTGAACTTTTTCTTTCGTGGGGAGTCTGCGTGATGGCACTTCATGGATTGGCGTTTTGTTTCAGGTTGAAAGTGGTATACCCAAGTTCCATCCGGAGTCACAATTCGTGAAAGGAAGTCATCCCCTTCTGTCTCGTATCGAACCAACGACTCAGAAGCAATTTCTTTTCTTTGGGCTTTGTGATCTTCAGTCAATCCGCGAGGAACAAACCGTGAACACACTTTTGAGTATCCCAGTTGCTGAATTATCGTATTCACACTTCCTTCACTAATTCCTAGCTCCAGTGATAACTGCTGTTATGCTGTTAGAACGTTGCACAGTGTGAGATGTCACAGTCGATGCCGGGCGACCGCTGCGTGGTTCATCATCGAGGTTGGATCTCCCTCTCTCCGATGATCTCACACGTTTAGACCAGCGTCCAACTGTGCTTCGATCAAAAACAACATCTCCGTAAACGTTTTGTAGACGTTTGTGAATATTTCCGACTGTTTCCTTCTCTGCTGTTAAGAACTCGATAACAGCTCTCTGTTTACGACGCACATCACTGTCAGACGCCATTTTCGAAACTGCGTTAGCCATCGGTTTTATACAAGGGGGGAAGTTTAAACTGGAAAAATCCAGTTATGTGAAGCGCAGAAAGTTCAAACTTACGGCCCAAAAGACATTTCAGCCCTATGGCATATTATTTAGCTGAGAAAAAGGGTGGCGAAAAATATATTGAGTGCCCCTAGTATATATATATATGTATGCATGAATTGGGATGATAGGGAAATAAATCTTGTCTCCAATGCGAAACAGATCGTGGGGATCAATTTTCTGTGTGGCGCATGTACACAGATGGTAAACTCCTTCGCGGTATTTAAAGAAATGGAGACAGCAGACTCGAGTGTTACAAAAAAGAATGAAATAATGGGAACACAAGAGTCCGGAAATGTTCCAACGAAAATCCGGGTGGATGAGAGAGAGGACGAAATAACGAATGACAGTATAATAACGAATAACAATATAATAACGAAAAACAATATAAACAATATAATACGGAATGAAGCCAAAGATGAAAGAAAAGAAATATGTAAAAGTTGTGAGGTAGTAGAACTGTCCAAGGAGCGAAATAATAAAAAGATAATAGCTAAAAACGTAGAAAATAATCAGCCAAAGAAAAATAATGATAATACCAAAATTAAGAACTTTGAAAATAATAAGAAAACAAGAAGTAGAAGTGTAGAAAACACCGTATGTAAATACGACGCTAAAGAGAACTGCAGATATCGGGTTGGGCAATGCATCTTTACACATCCCACATTATGCAACACACAGTACACAAGTGGATATTGCAAATTTGATAAGAAGTGCAAGTTCCACCATCTTACTGTCTGCAACACCTATGCAAGATATGGGAGGTACAAATACGGAAAAAAATACCGTTACCACTACCCTCAAAGAAACACAACGGGTGAACAGGAAAAACGAACATCAAAGAAGGGTACCAATTTTTTAGACGTAGCCAACACAATTCAGCTGCTAAATACTATCCAACAAATACAAGGTCAGCTGACAAATATAGGAATCCGAGAGCCGGACAGAAGGCATGCACAAAGACACTTCATACGTTATCGGGACAACAGGTACCGACAAAGATAAAACGAGGCAAATTTTCGGAGGACCATAAGGCAACGAAACCGGTACCACCATTGGAAAACGAATCAGAACCACCTGTATGCGAAAACGATAGAGAAAAAATAAAAATAATCCTAGCCAACATTCAGGGATTTAAATCAAATCATTCCCCAGACAAAGTTTTATACCTGAAAGCAGGGGCGCATTTACAGTGTCCGGGGCATTGGGCAAAATATTTCTCGGGATGTACGGGGCTCCAATAAACCTTAGCACCCCGCCCATGGCCTAAACCATTAGAGGTACAGTAAAACTAAACATACCTTACAAAAGAGAATTTAATCCTGCATTTAATGAGAAACAATTAAAACTTGGTGTTCCCGCCACTGGCTTCCAAGAAAGCCTGAATTCGCTTTGGGTAGCTTGCCAAAAGTGACGTGAATAGATCTTGATCTTTACGACAATTTGCTAAAACAGTTTCAATGTGTTGCGTCATTGTATCCTTCGAAAATCGATTTGCTGCAGGTTCTTGAAACAAGAGACATTCAACCTTGTCCTTTATAACTGATCCAATGTGTTCACAGACGTTCAGGTCAGGAGAATTTCCTGGCCATTCTTCATTTCCAAAGAAATCGATCTCATGGTTCCGCAACAACTGTTGAGTGGCTAATACCTTAAAGCAGGGGGCCTTATCGTGCAGAAGTGTGACCTGATCGACATCCATAACATTGTTTGGGTTTTTTAGAAAAGGAATGACATGCTGGGATAGAATAATATCACGAAAATACTGTCCATCTCAACTCTGACCATTTGGCTTCAGCACCCACATGAGCTTCTTTGCAGTGAATAAAACAAACACACCAACACAGTCTGGACTTTTTAATAATTCGCGATAATGTTCATTGTCATCGATTTCATCTGGTGTTGTGGCCCACACTCGATCATTTTGGTAGTTAGGCCGACGTGTTACGTAAACAAAAAATTCATCGGAGACAGCTAAATGCATGAAATCATCCACATCCCAATCTTCAAGATAATGGGCAAACCACATTCTGTCATCGATGTTAAGTTGAGTTTTTCTTGGCTTTGGAAGTTCATGTCAAGGCTTTAAACCTTGCCTATGACGGTACAGTCGAATGATCTCACCACTAACGATCTTTCCTCTCAACACTTCGATCTCTCTAGAAAGTTTAGCACAGCTGTTTTTCCGCTTACGCGTACCGCTTTCAATGATGTCCTTTGTTTCCTGAGAGAGTGGCAAATTTGGGCGCCCAGATTTGGTTGTATCCATTTCACATTTATCCAGTTTTATTCCAATTTCTTTTGACGAAGTCCTCATTTCTTCGCAACTTTTTGGCAACCCATGAACGTGTTATAAAGGTGGCTCCAGCATCACGAGCTTCCCGAAATGTTATTGCTCGTATGCGATCTATCACACGTTGCCTCTCCAAATCACCAATTAATTGAGAAGCCATTATATTATCAATTTATCAGCTAGAGTAATTTTAATACCTGCAATAAATAAAGAATTTTATATATTTTTATAATCACTAAAAACTATTTCGATATAAGTAAACATGTAAACTGCAAATGGGGGGGGGGGCTAAGGTTTTTTAGAACCCCTTATTATTTTAGTGTGTTAATGAATGATAATATTTTATAATGCACATAACAGATATATTTTTTTAACACACAAAACACACATGCGGAAGCCATTCGGCTTATTAATGTGATATTAAAGACTATAATTTAACTATGTACACATACAGTGTATACAGTTACACTAGTAGGCTACACAGTTGTAATGCACTTAATAAACATCTACAGTTATTGTAATGCACTTAATAACAGCTACACAGTTGTAATGCACTTAATAAACAGCTAAACTGTACAGCTTACTGTACTGTAGATAGAGTGTAGATTTGTAATGAATATTACATAATACGCTTCCTGGCTTTTTGTTTGGAAAACTGCGTGATTGTGTCTTCGAAACTCACCGACTGCAACACCTCATGCTCTATACTCAACAGCGTCAGGGATGAAAGGCGCTCCTGGCCCATTCTCATTGCTATTTCCACGTTTGGGAATGTTCCTTTCAGTTCGTTTGTGTTCATATGCCGATAAAATCTGTTGCACATGTCTTCACGTTCCGTCTGGGATTCTGTTTCACTTTCGGTGAGTTTCATTAGGGCAGCGAACTGCACAAATTCTGTTACC
>JAJOZX010004861.1:80000-147500 GCA_023014485.1 Bathynomus jamesi | reverse complement strand
TTTGCGAATTTTTGAAACAGTTTCTACGGCAGGAGGGACTTGTTCCTCGGAGATGGATTTCATCTTAATTACGTTGGAGCTGCGCGTTTAGGAAGACTATTTCATAATACTGTCTCTTCTTTTCAGGCTGCCGTAACTCGAACGGTCCCAGAGTAAATTCCACAAATTTCCTATGCTCTCGCGAAGGTGTCGCAATTACAAACAATTTGAAGGTTCTATCCTTAAATGCTCGTAGCTTACGAAATAAAATAAACGATTTTTTTTCTTTAATTGCTTGTAAAGACTATTATTTAATTGCGATAAATGAATCGTTGCTTAGCACTGAAACACGTGAGTTTGTAGGGATGTATCAAATTAGAGGTTATAGACTTTTTGTTAAAAACAGAATAGGTAGTCAAGGAGGCGGTGTTATGTTGTATATCAAAGATAATATTGCGAACGTTATAGAAGTAAAGCACACAATTCCAGAACCAAAAGATTCGACTATAGCAGAATTTAAGTTGAACGATTTCAAACTTCTTGTTGTGGTTATATATTATTAGATTTATTTTCTTCCTTATTTATTTCTCATTATATTCAATCATTTCATTAATTTAACAAACGGTTGGTTCGAGTTTGTACGGATATATCTTCCGTATTTTCAAATCACTACAACCATAAACCGTACCGGCTGCCTCATTAAATCTGCTGTTTTTTTGTGAGAAAGAGACTTGATAGTGAAGTTGTTGGAGTTTAATTGGTTTCGAAGCTATGAATAGTGAGGTTATAGGATTATTGTGTTTCATAGTAAAGTGCATTAAATTGTATTCCTTTTTCAAGTTCAATCATCCATTTCAAATTAGGCTGGTATATGGTATAAGGCAGTTAGGTATAACATTTCCTTTTCAGGAAACAGGTAATCAATCTTCTATATATTCAAGACTTATCAAGGTGAAGTGTTTACAGTTAAAACTACTAAGGTAATGGTCTATTTTGTTTTTCTTAAAATATAACAATTACTACCAACTAAAGAGGGTGTTTAACTATAATAAAGTTTAACCCTCTGATAGAATAAAATTTCTATCAGAGGGAATCAATAATACCAGTCAGGATTTAATTTATTATCCAGGAAATAATTCATATCGTAATTTAGTGTTAATAAATTAATAGTTTAGTATTCAAATACTGTGTTGGGTTAAAACAAAATTTTAATTCTAACAATATAGGCCCCCTAATCAAACAGCTGATACGGACGAAGCGTTATATCTTGAACTAAAGAGAATAATAGGTAATGAGCAGGCTTTAGTTATGGACGACTAACTGCGCCAACGTGAATTACGATACAATGCAGGGAGACGCGGAAAGTAATCGTTTAGTTAATTTTCTCGAGGAGAGCTTTCTTATTCAAAAGGTTGGGGAACCTACGAGGTTGGACAGTATTTTAGATTTAGTAATAACTACGGATGATAGGCACGCAAACTTTTGTAAATTTCGAAATAAATTGTCACACGTCAATTGGGAAAGCGTAATGGGGAACTCCAACGCAAAACTAATGTGAGAATCGTTTGAAACAGTATTTAGGACTATAAATGATTAATGTGTACCGTACAAAATTAAGCGTGCGAAAGTAAACAACAAGCCCTTGTGGTTTACTTCTAGAGTAGAAGACATTATAAAGAATAGAGATAGGGCTTGTAGGCTATATAAGTGCGATAAAGACAATTTGTGGTTAAGAAACACCTACATATCGCTAAGGCGTGAAGCGAAAAGTGTGTTAAAGAAGTCCAAGCGCGAATTTGAAATCTCCATAGCTCGTGACGGTAAAGAAACCCCAAGCGATTCTTTCAATACGACAACAATAGAAATCCAGTAAAAAGTGTCAGGTCCGTTGAAAAATGTAAATGGAGATCTAGTTCTGAAAACAAAGAAATAGCTACCTTGCTAAACGAATTTTTACGTCAGTTTTTACTATAGAAGATGTAACGAATATCCCTACGGTCATAGACATAATACCTTTGATAATGTAATATTTTGGATAATGTTGTCGTTAGTGAAGGGGAAGTAATGCGCTATATTGATAAAATGAAACGCGTAAATCACCGGGCCGGATTCCATATATCCCATAAAAAAAGAATTAAAAGATAGCATTGTTGTGCCGCTAACAAAATTTTTAATGCGTCTATTTTAAGGGGTGCGTACCAGATAATTTCAAGTTAGCAAACGTAACACCTATCTTTAAGAAAGTCGATAAAGGTGCGGCGGGAAATTAAAGGCCAATCAGTTTAACGTCTGTTGTAGGTAAGCTACTGGAATCAATAATTAGGGATCGTATAGTCGAACACTTAGAATGCATAACCTAGTTAGAAATACGCAACACGGTTTTAGGCGAAACAAATCTTGCTTAACTAATCTTTTAGAATTTTTTCAAAGCGTGGTTGACGTTTACGATAGACATTGGGCGGTTGATGTAGTGTATTTAGATTTTCAAAAAGCGTTTGAACCGTGCCGCACAAAAGACTCATTGAAAAACTAAGGCTCATGTAATCAGGGGTGTAGTAATAAATTGATAGAAGAGTTGCTGCGAGGAAAGGAACAGAGGGTGGTCGTTGATGGAGCGGAGTCGTGTTGGCTAATGTAGCGAGTGGCGTTCCTCAGGGTTCTGTATTGGGCCCCTTGCTTTTTCTTATATATATATTAACGATTTAGATGTCGGCCTAGTCAGTACAGTTTCAAAGTTTGCGGATGACACGAAGCTGGGTGGTAGGGCGATTAATGATGAAGATAGAGGTAAAATTCAGGAAGATCTGAATAAAATCGTTGATTGGTCAGTCACATGGCAAATGAGATTTAACGTGATAAGTGCAAAATTTTGCATATAGTTCGCGTAACGGTAATTTTGCGTATAGTATGTCAGGAAAGATTGATAAGCGTAGAGCAGGAAAAAGATTTAGGAGTTATAGTCACTGGTGATTTAAAAGTAGCGAAACAAAGTACAGCAGCGGTCAATAAGGCGAACAAAGTGTTAGGTTTTATAGCTCGAAATTTTGAGTACAAATCGCGCATATTATAGTTCCTCTTTATAATCATAGTTAGACCCCATTTGGAGTACGCTCCAATTTTGGAATCCGCATATGCGCAAAGATATAGACAAAATCGAAAGAGTTCAAAGACGAGCAACTGAGATTCCGTCGCTTAGGTCAAAGTCGTACGAGGATAGGCTTAAGGAGTTAAAATTGACTACACTCGAGACTAGGACGTTAAGGGGTGATCTAATCCAGGTTTTCAAAATTATGAATGGTTTGATAACGTAGACAGAATAGCTTTTCGAAATATCTCAATATAATAGGACTAGAAATAACGGGTGTAAGTTGACAAGTAGAAGGTTCGACAGCAGTTGCGAAAAACTTTTTTACGCATAGAATAGTAAATAGCTGGAATAGTTTGCCGGTAGAAGTAATTAGTAGCACGTCTATAAACATTAGGGCGGAGTGAAAAACCATTTTTCGAATTTTCAAATTGGTAGTGTGGAAAAAGTGTGGAGTAGTGAGGACATAAGCTGGTATAAATTTAAAATCATAACATTAATATCTTCAGGTGCCACAATGACCTTCAATATTGAAAAAAATTGAAAAAAGCAGATTTTAACCAATAATTACAGAAGAGTCCACGATGCACAATAGACAAGAATTTATTCACACTTGTATAAAAATAGCTCAGTCAACCTTTAAAAAAAGTTTCTATTCTCTAAAAACAGTTTTCTATAGTCAGCTCACTCAGCTGTCACGTGAGTACCTCGGTTCAGTGTAGCTGTCGCTCTCGTAGCAGGTGGGTGTTCTGTTGTTGGCGTTACTCAGATAGTCTAAACTATATTTCTTATATATTTTGCATTTCTGTATTGTGTTGCCCTAAGTTTGCCATGTACTATTAACTGAAATTAACGTATAATTGATATTAGCTCTTTCTTTTTCAGATTTGTATACTTTCAAAATGTCTCGAGTTTGTGCAAAATCAACCAGGGCCTCAACTGAGTGCCCCATGTTTGGTATGGGGGAAGATTTGTGGCACAGGAATCTTCCTACATACGAAGGAGTTTTTAAATATTACTTGTTTGTAAGAAACGATTTGAAACAGAATACTAATAAAGATCCTTCAATATCTCAAATATTAGAACAAGTTGTTGATAAATTGAAAACAATTTGGGAAAGTGCTTCCGTCCCAATTCTGTCAGACAGGCGAATTGAAACAATGTTCAGAAGCTACCACGAAAAGTATCGTGTCATTATGAAGCCATACCAAAGCAGAAAAAATTCTGAAGCTTACAAAGCAAAGATTGATATGTTAAAAAAGAAGCACACACGAAACTTTTTGACATTGCAGCGTGCAAGTGCAAAGTACTAACACAATGTTCTTGTCCCAAAGAAAAAACGGTTCCAAAGGAAGAAGTGACGTTCCTCTTAGATCAAAGGAGTGAAAGAAAACTGTTTATTGATAGAGTAGATATTACACTCTCAAAGAAAAAAGCATCTACGTTGCTAAGAAAGCAAAAAGAAGTGTGAGGCTCACCAAAGAATCTTCACAGGAGAAATTGCAGGATACAAATGTTGAATTATCATCATCGACATCAAATAGTGAAAGTGAATCTGGCGAAATATCAGACGATACATTTCCAGAGCCAGTTAGCTCGAAGAGAAAGCTCGAACAACCTGAAGAACAATTATTCAAGAAAAGGAAAACTACAAATCTACCTTCAGTGGCTACTGCTTGTGACAGGACTGCAGTTTCAGATCGAGCTGCAGCATTCATTGTTAGTGCAGTATTGCAAGATATTGGAGAAGTTTCTATTGACAATACATCTGAAGTAGTGGATAGGAGTAAAATCAGAAGAGAAAGACAAAAGAAGAGATCAGAAATTATGAAAGATCAAAATCAGGTCCCAATCAGAGGAATCTATTTTGATGGTCGAAAAGATTCTACACTCTTCCAAGAAAAAAAAGAGTCCAAAGTATATCAGAAGAAGGTAACAGAAGAACATATCACTTTAGTGAGAGAACCTGGTTCAGATTATTTGGGCCATTATTCTGTGAATTCTGGATCAGCTGAAGAAATATGTAAAGGAATGTTTGAGTATATTGGAAATAATGACATGAACCTGGAAAACCTTGTTGCCATTGGATGCGATGGTGCAGCAGTCAACACTGGAGAAAAGGGAGGCGTTATAAGGCTTATAGAATTGAAGCTGAAGAAGCCAGTTCAACATTTAGTGTGCCAGATCCATGCCAATGAATTGCCATTACGCCATTTAGTTGCAAAGCTGGATGGAAAAACATCTGGCCCCCGCGATTCACCGGTCCTATTGGCAGGGAATTAGAGAACTGTGAGAGTCTTCCTATTGTCGAGTTTGAAAGGATTGATGCTGAGGAACCAACTGTAGACTGTGAAGATCTTAGCACCGACCAAAAATATCTAATTGATATTCATCAGGCCATAACAAAGGGATATTGCTCTCCAGATCTTGCTTATCGTAGTCCAGGCAAAATGGCACATTCACGATGGCTGACTACAGCAAATCGTTTGCTTCGTCTATACGTTTCAACTGTAAGTCCATCTGAGAACCTCATGAACATTGCTTCTTTTATAATGAAGGTCTACATCCCAATGTGGTTTTCTATTAAGCAAAGTACGTCTTTTGTCAATGGCTCAAAACATGTTTTCAAAACTATTGAACTAACAAGAACACTGAATGACGAAGTGAAGGATATTGTAAACCCTGTCATACAAAGAAATGCATTTTTTGCAAATCCAGAAAATATTCTAGCATCAATGATTCATGATGACCGCAGCGCCATAAGAGAATTAGCGTGGAGGCGAATAAAGAAAGCAAGGCAAACAAACAAGGAAAAAGTTGTGAGGCGTTTCACAGTACCTGTTATTCAATTTGAAGCTACTGATTATACTGATTTAATTAATTGGCAAAAATGCATTGTCACTGAACCACCTGTGACAAGACACCTGACAGAAAATGAGATTGAAGAATTCATAGAAAACAAGAGTACCCCTCCATTCGAGAAATTCCCTTGTCATACACAAGTAGTAGAAAGAATGGTAAAATTAGTGACTGAAGCATCATCAAAAGTATTTGGATTGAACGCGCGAGATGGCTTCATAAGATCAACACTTCAGTCACGTAAAAAAATGCCATCATTCGAAAGTAAAGCTGAATATAAAGTTTAAATAAAACGTTAATAGAAAAAAACATGCGCAAGGATGGGTGGTTGGGAGGGCATGGGTGGAGCTCGACACGCAGCCACCTCCTCGTGGTGAGTTCTGGATTATTTAGATCATTAATCAAAAGAACATTGATCTAAATAAACTAAGAGCTGCGTAATTCAGTAACTATTTTGGTAATTGGAACACTTAATATATAATAATAACAAGTAAGTTTCAGTTATTGTACTAATGCAGAATATAAGAAAATCATTATATTTCACTCTTTTCGACGGCTTTGTGGCACCTGAAAATATAATTTCGCAGGACTAATATTTATGCACAGTCATTATCTATAGCACCCACATATTTTCCGCACTAGCCATATTTGAATTTCGAAAAAAAGTTTAAAAACCTCATTTTCGATCCGCCCTAATAAACATGTTTAAAAATCGATTAGACGCATATGTTGATAGATTGGGTATAGTTTAAGGTAGTAAAATTAAGGGGTGGATAAGATAGATTTTGATTCTCTTTTCATTAAAGATCACAATAATCAGACTAGAGGTCATACTATGAAATTATTTAAGCCAAGATGTAGAACAAATTTAAGAAAACAGTTTTACAAGTGTTGTGGGATATAGGGAGGCAGTATCTTGGGTAATGGGATACTCTCTGTCCTTACACACCCCATTTAAAGAGATTCCTCCGACGAGCGGTGCGCCCCATAGTACTTTGAGGTATTGAAAAACTCATGATCTTCACTTGTCCCACAAACACCTTTAAATGGGAGACCATAATGGGTGCACACACATTTCTATATTACTGTACAGTCTTTACAGCCGCACCTACACTTTTCTCCTAATTATATATATTGCAATGTAGATGGTTGTAAATTGTGACATGGTCCGCAATTGATATGGACCGTGACTTATTTTTGGTTGGCAAGGTATGGGTATTGATGGATACCGTAATGAAATTGACTGGATTCTTTGGATCTGATATATTTGCATGTCGGTTATAAATAGATATAGAGTGTAACATATTTGTGGACAGTAGTCTATTATGACTTGATCCTCTGGATCCAGAGATTCTATCTTTAGTTTTAAATTGATAATTATTTAGTTTTGTAAAAATTGGTTGTTGCCAATGTAGAGGCAGTTTTTACATAGTGGAGCCACCTCGATGGGCCGACGTGGCCCCTAGTGTGCCCACTGTAAAAATTTAATAAGTTTTTATGTTCTTTGTGGTTCGAAACTCACGTAAAATTGTAGGTCCCTTCCGCCACCACGGAGGACATACACAATTACAAACACAGTTTATGTAGACCAGCCATGAGTGGATCGTAGGGTCTTCGTTGGTCAGAAACATTATAACATTATATATACACATATACATATATATGTATATATATATATATACACACATACGTATATATATATATTATATATATATTAGGGTGGTCCAAATCCATAGGGGGAAATTTCAAAATTGTCTTAGATAGTCTCCACAAGTGTGGTTTTTGTCCATCTAGTGTCTACATGGTCTGTGCAAAATTGCAGCGTGATTGGTGAATATTTAGAGGTCGCCCCACTCTGAATATATATATTATATAATGTACTTTTTCTTCCGTAGGTCCGATGGCTCAAACTCGATCAATTCCAAAAGTTTGGCTTCTAGGGATGGCAACTGGAACTTTATCCACGTCAAGGCTCCCTACATGCCTTGACGCCCTCCTCTTGGGGCAATACCACCACATCAATCAAAAGCAAACCACCTCCGACAGTCTGAACCAGGCATGCCAGAGGGTGATTGAAGTCTGGACCCGAGCGCGGATCCCAACTCAACGGATCGACTCCTGTGTCCGTAAGCTTTCAAAGCTTTTAGACCGCTACAAAACACTCAAGAAGCACAGGACCAGGCAACGTGCTAGCGATAGAATGAATGAAGACATCTTCAAAGCGGACATCCAGGAACTGTTTGACATCGCAACCAGTGATGCCATGAGCACAATCGTCAACGTTGAGGACCGAAATTTCCTGTCCATGCAGCGCAAGGACGTCAATTCTTGCAGCATGGCTGGCATTGATAAGGAAACGACTACACAAGAGGACAGAAAGCGATCCAGAATGGAGAAGGAAGCCAAGAGGAAGGCAAGGCATGAAGCAACACAGAAAGATTTGGAAGAAGCAGGAGTGTCATCAATTGATCTTTCCTCTTCTTCTTCTTCCCTTTTTTCGCAAGACGACGACGACTATAGACCATCGGTTCCGATTCCTTCTTCGTCTGAAGCTCCGGCACCAAAGCGTCCCAAGAACAAGGTTACGAACATTTTCCAATCTCCAGAAGTCATTGGAGCAATGGATCGCACCAATCTTTCTGACCGGAATGCTGTTTTCGTAACTGGAGCTGTATTACAGGCCGCGGGGCATGATCTGTCTGGGATGACGTGCTCTCGGAGCTCTATTCATCGCTACAGAGAAAGTGGGCGAGAACAGGCAGCTCGAGAAGACCTAGAATCATTCTCTCTAGAAGACCCTGTCCTTCTCCATTGGGACGGAAAGCTTCTCCCCGGCATTGAAGGGAAGAAGACGAATGTGCATCGGATAGCAATCCTTATAACATTCAATGGACAGGAGAAGCTGCTTGGTGTCCCAAAGATGAAACAAGGAACTGGAGAAGCACAGGCCCAGGCATGCCTTCAAACTATGAAATTATGGAACGTGGAACAGCATGTGAGAGGTCTCGTCTTCGATACCACTGCGTCAAACACGGGTTTACATCGCGGAGCCTGTGTCAGGATTGAAGAAGCATTGGGTCACGAGCTAGTTTGGATCGGTTGTCGACATCATATACTTGAAGTCGTACTTGCTGATGTCTTTGCCTTAATATTTGGCTCAACAGGAAGTCCTGAAACAGGCCTTTTTAAGCGATTTCAAAAGGAATGGCCATCTCTCTCCCACGAAGCATTTGTCTCAGCATCGGACAGCTTGTTCGAGAACCCTCAACTCCAAGAGATGAGAAAAGAGATGCTCACTTACCTAACGCTCTTCAGGCAAGCCAACCTCGTGACGACTACAAGGAGTTCCTTGAACTATCTTTGCTCTCCCTGGGGGGAAAGACTGGTGGTCAACTCTTTATCCGAGCTCCGGGTCCCATGCACCACGCGAGATGGATGGCGAAGGCGATTTATGCGCTCAAAATCTACCTCTTTCACTATCAATTCAAGCTCACAGCACGCGAAGAACGAAACGTGACTCAGCTGGCTTTATTTGTCAGTCTGATTTACGTCAAGTACTGGCATGAAGCGCCAATGGGGACACAAGCTCCTCTCAATGATCTCAAAATGCTGCATCTTCTGGAAAAATATCCACACGGAGGAGCTGCACAAGCGGCGAAGACAGCTCTAAGACGCCACCTGTGGTACTTGTCGGAGCATCTGATTGGACTGGCCTTCTTCGATAATAGGATCGATCCTGATACCAAAAGGAGAATGGTTCAACACCTCCAACATCCCCAAAAGAATGGCTGCCCCCGACGAATCGAAATGGCGGAAGCTGGTGTTGAAAATGATGTGGCATCCTTCGTCACGAAAAGGACATTGACCCTCTTTGATGCCTTGAAAGTTGGAGGTAAGGAGGAAGCGCGCCAGTTACTTCAAAAAGATCCACGGGAATGGCCAAATGGCAAGAACTACAGGGAACTTAGAGATCGCGCCTTAAAGATGAAAGTCGTCAATGATGCTGCCGAGCGAGGTATTGCTCTCGCACAACGCTACAATGACACTTTGACACGAAACGAGGACCAGAAGCAGTACCTCCTACAACTCGTAGCCGCCCACCGAAAACAGATACCAATACCATCCAAGGCGACTCTGATGCAGAAGAAATAATGAAGATACACCCATTATCATGTCTTATTGTCTTACTGTTTTCTTTCATATTCTTTGAGAACCAAAAAAAAATTTAGTTATTCAGTTGTCTATATATTTTCCCAAATTTTCAAAAAGGGGGCAAGTGGGGCGACCCCTAAATATTAACCGAATAACGTGAAACTTTGCACACATACTGTCCACACCAAGTGGCATAAAACCAACCTTGTGGAGAGAACTTAGTCGATGCTTTAACTTTTTGGACCACCCTAATATATATATATATATACATATACGTGTGTGTATATATATACACACACATACGTATATATATACACATACGTATGTATATATATGTGTATATATATATACACACACATACGTATAAATATGTATATATATATACACACGTACGTATATATACACACACACACACGTATATATATATATATATACACACTCATAAATATATATATGTATATATATATATATACACACACACACATATATATATATGTATATACAAACACACATACATATATATGTATATATATATGTATATATGTAAAAATGAACAACGAATAATCAATATTCATTTTTACATAAGAACCAAAATCGCTTAACGCGAGTTTGGATAATAATTTTACTTGTAGCTTCCTATTTTTGTTCGTGTCACAACCCTACGATCTACCATATCTATGGTTTAGTCGTATCCATTTTCCATTTGTTATAGAAGTTATTATAATTTTATGATTGTCTTGCATCTCACCCTCGACCCTAGATTATGCATACACATTGCATATAACAGGATTGGAACCCGTAGTTGTACTTCTTAGTCATTAATACCCACTCTTTGTCTCTAATTCGTTCTTGTAAATCTTCCTAATAATGATTTGTACTATACGTACAAATTCAATAACTATGACGTCACATTTTCCCGTCATTAATTTCCCTTGATCATTATCCTATATAAATTTTATTAAATATTCATTTTTACTCGTGTCAATCTATGAAACGCAAAACTTCATGCATTCGTTCGAAAACGCAGAAATACGTTCTCGTATTATTTTTTTCATTTTTATTTTTAATTATATCACCTCTCAATGAACTCGAAAATGCTGAGGTAGGTGATCAAATTTCGCTAACTGGCAAAATCGAACGCTTCAAAGATAAAAAAAATCTCCTTTCGCTCTGATTCGAATTTATAACATTATCATGCGTTATGTTATATCATGTGTGTCATGTCTCATGTACTTGTGTTGTACTAATAACCATACATAATAACCATACATAATAACCATATATTATAACCATATATTATAACCATATATTATAACCATATATTATAACCATATATAAATATATAAAAAACACTGTAAGAATGGTAAACGACGTAATGTACTTTAATGAAACTGTACTTAATGATGTAATGTACTAAATGACGTAGTCAATGTACTTTAATGGATTGTAGTTAACGATAATAAATGAATTGATTGGTAATTATAATCATAGTTACAGTAGACCAAATTACAATGTACTCAATGTCCGACCCGACATTATGTCGCCATAAAGAATGTAGAATCGGCGATACTGTTGTTATTTTTTATTATTATTTTTCCGTTGGAATAAATTTTGATGTGCTTTCTACTTTGCCAAATAATTGATGACCTGTTGTTTTTTAAAAATCTCATAATCATTTTTTAGATTTAGCTTAATAATGAATCCTGAGTAACTTTTGCCATGTCATGTTTTGTATACAGTACATTCTTTCTTCGTTATAAAAGATGAAGTCATGTCTTGCCTAAGCATTTAATTGTAAATCTTAAACCTTTAATTTTTACTCATATGCATATTTTAGTGTAAAGATGCATAGTTCAATTTCCACTTTTAGTTAACTTGGCAGATCATAACATCAGATCTGAAAATACGCAATTTAAGATAAAAATATGGCTTCATCTTCAAATATCTTGTTTATTCGTTTAAACCTTACCACAGCTAAAAGATTTACTTTATTTTCAAATATTGTGCAAAAATAACGCAGCCTCTTCAACATTTAATAATGATGATGTTAATAGAATCGGGGTATATAAACCCCACAAATTTCTTCCATGTTTATTCTGATTCCAACTACGAGGCTGAGTATTACCTGTAACAGTTTAGGAGTAAAACACAGTAAGAAAAAGTCTTTATCTTCTCCTTCGAGCCGTGCTCTCTTCAGAAAACTTAGTCATTAGAATCTCCCGATAAGTTACAAGAAGAATCGGGAGAAACCTCAAAGAATTTAATAAGCCTCTCAGAATCCTCCGAGCCACTATAGAAGAACTCGGAGAGTAGTATAGAAGAAACTACTGCAAGTAACAGATCCGTTGCTGCCTCCTAACCAGAACCCCCGTCGACTTCGAACCAACCCAGGGCCATAGACGGAGGGGTTAACAGAGTGGCGACCCTATAGCCAGGATAAACATTTGGCGACCCTACTACCAAGAAGAGAAGAATATTTTAAGAAGAGGATTTTAACAAGTGGCCACTCTTTGGCCAGAATAGAAATTACCCTGCATCAGGATAAAACCATTTGACCGGCGTGTCACGACTTCTTTTTCGTAACATCCACCCTTGAACCGGTGTGTCACGACTCCAAGTTCTCCACGCCTAGTTTTCATCCAAGAAGAAGTAGCCAGCAAGACGTCTTCAGGAGCCGTCTCTGAGGATTTTGCCCGTAGAAATTTTGTTAAGTACAGTTTGTTTTTTTAAGAAATTTATAAACACTTGAAAAGTCAGTATTATTAACAGTTAATAATGAGTATCGAGTCAGAATTTACAAGAAACACTGAACATTTCAGACACCAGTGATACATTTTTTTTTAGTGAAACAGTAATTTTCACAGAAGTTAATTGTCACAGAGTTAAAAGTCACAGAGTTAAAAGTCACAGAAGTTAAAAGTCACAGAAGTTAAAAGTCACAGAAGTTAAAAGTCACAGAAGTTAAAAGTCACAGAAGTTAATTTCAGAGTTAATTTCAGAGTTAATTTCAGTCATTTTCACTATTATATTCAGTATAGAATAATTTTATTTTATGTATCAAACATAATAGTATCGTACCTTCGTGTACATTCGAGTGAAATGTTTACATTTTATATTTTTGTTTGCAAATTTTTTCAAATTATTGAATTGAATTGACTTGCAAATTAAGAAAGAGTTTTTATAGAGAGTTTATAGATTTAGAGAGATACTTGAAGTAATTTTGAAGTCATTTTTTGAAGTCAGTTTTGAAGTCAGTTTTGAAGTCAGAAGGTTGCCCCAAAAGGGACAACCGCCCCAGAGATTTATAGAAATACTTGATAAGAGTTCAAGTTAGACAGTTTAAGTTTCAAGATACTACTTGATAAGAGTTCAAGTCAGTTTCATTTTCAGTTTCAAGATACTACTTGATAAGAGTTCAAGTCAGTTTCATTTTCAGTTTCAAGATACTACTTGATAAGAGTTCAAGTCAGTTTCATTTTCAATTTCAGAATTCACAGAGTTAAAAGTCACAGAAGTTAAAAGTCACAGAAGTTAAAAGTCACAGAAGTTAAAAGTCACAGAAGTTAAAAGTCACAGAAGTTAATTTCAGAGTTAATTTCAGAGTTAATTTCAGTCATTTTCACTATTATATTCAGTATAGAATAATTTTATTTTATGTATCAAACATAATAGTATCGTACCTTCGTGTACATTCGAGTGAAATGTTTACATTTTATATTTTTGTTTGCAAATTTTTTCAAATTATTGAATTGAATTGACTTGCAAATTAAGAAAGAGTTTTTATAGAGAGTTTATAGATTTAGAGAGATACTTGAAGTAATTTTGAAGTCATTTTTTGAAGTCAGTTTTGAAGTCAGTTTTGAAGTCAGAAGGTTGCCCCAAAAGGGACAACCGCCCCAGAGATTTATAGAAATACTTGATAAGAGTTCAAGTTAGACAGTTTAAGTTTCAAGATACTACTTGATAAGAGTTCAAGTCAGTTTCATTTTCAGTTTCAAGATACTACTTGATAAGAGTTCAAGTCAGTTTCATTTTCAGTTTCAAGATACTACTTGATAAGAGTTCAAGTCAGTTTCATTTTCAATTTCAGAATACTTGATAGAGTTCAAGTTAGTTTCAGAATACTTGATAGAGTTCAAGTTAGTTTCAGAATACTTGATAGAGTTCAAGTTAGTTTCAGAATACTTGATAGAGTTCAAGTTAGACAGTTTTATTTCGAGTCCCAAGTCAGAGTTTTATTCCAAGTCAGAGTTTTATTCCAAGTCAGAGTTTTATTCCAAGTCAGAGTTTCAAGTCCCAAGTGAGTTTTCAAGTCCCAAGTCATTTCAATGCAGTCAATTGAATTCAACTTTTTCTTTGTAATTTAAGAGAATTTAATTTAAGAAAATGTAATTTAAGAATTTAATTCAACCTTTTTTTTTGTTGTTTAAGAGAATTTAATTCAACCTTTTTTTTGTTGTAAAAGAGAATTAAATTCAACCTGAATTGACCGGTTTGCGTCTTTAGTTTAACCTTTTTTCTTGTTTGTAAGAAGGAAATTGACCGATTTGTCTTTTCCTTTTCATGCATTGTTGCGTATATAAATATATAGTTATGTAATTTATTATTTGTAACAAAACCGTTTTTACAAAGGTTGTAACGATTTTCGTAATTATTGTAATGTATATGAGGAACATGCCGTCCCTCCGTTTGTTGAACTCTTTTAATTTTTAATTAGTGTGACAAGCAATCTTTTTTTAAAGAGCAAAGTGCTCACGAAAGACGTATTGTCAATTTCAGACTTATACCCCCCGCTTAGTCACTCAATTCCCCCGAATGTAGTACTCCAAACTTTGTCTTTTTATTTTATTTTATTTTAACACCCCCAACCCCAGTTGAACTGTGTCAACCAGAGAAATGGTTCAACCATGGTTAATTCCTCTTTGGTACGATGGAACATAACCTCAATTTATGTTGTGTTTTTATATTTTTTTAGAATATTATAAAATTATGTTTAGCTTATTGAAATGCATAATTGATTTATATTTTTAATTTGCATTCTTAATTTTCTTAATTCAATTATCGTACCGATACTTCTGGTTAATGTTAATGGTTATATAGTTCATATATAGCTAGGAATATTACTAGTCGAATTTAATTCCATCTTCAAAATTTAATTTTTAATACCGCTAGATTTACTTTCATTAATTGAAAGGTCCTCTAAGTTCGTTTTTTTTATTACCTTAATATACGTGTAACTGATTAATTATGTAAAATCTATAATCCTAATTGAATTTTATTACTTTTGACACATATTCGAATTCATTTACGTTCCGTCCCTTCAGTCACTTTTGCATTAAAACTCGTATGCAAACATCATCATTATAATACATCATAATTATTGCTTACTATATATAAATTCTCGCTCATGCATTTATTAAGTTATTTTATCTGTTCCTTAAAGTATATATATATATATATATATATATATATATATATATATATATATATATATATATATATCCTAATCCACCAATGACCCCTAATGATCTAGTTCTTCACGGGATGAACAAATTACTCTCATATTCTACATACTATTGTACCGACTCACTCATCTACAGATGCTTCTTACCAATATTTATAGATACATCTGCACACTGACGTATAACTTCAACCATTCAACTATAAATCCCCTTTCTCCTTTTGAACGTATCACCAACCACTACAATCTGTACCCAATAAACATAAATACACATTTGACCACAGGACTATACATCATCCACTACGTAATTCGACTTGTACCTACAACAGTCAATAAAAATGCATGTATGCACATTATATATACTATATATACAAACCTTATGCTAAAATCATTGGATATCACAATAAACTATTTCATTGCGCGTAAGTGCTAACTATGTAATTTAATCTTAATCATTCTTGCTTTCTAATATATCTTGCTCATGCATTTATTCAGTTACTTGAACAATCCTATCGGCTAATCTGTCCCTCGAAATTGTAAGATACACACTTTGTACCTAGTACACCAAAAATACACACTAGACCACAGGTCTATACATCATCCATTACGTAATTCGATTTTTTACCTACAATAGTCAATAAAAATTAGTTTATGAATTGTATTATCATGGTAACCTTGAAAAATCCATGAACTTTAAAATTTATATTTTCCCTTTTACCTATTCATTATGAATGTAATTTTCCCGACAGAAAAATAAAATTTTGCTAAAAATTTAACAATATCATTCTTTGTCTAACTTAATTGTTTGTCCAAATTAATGTATTAATCCTTTTATTCTGTTTGTCTAGATTAAAGTATTAATCTTTGAATTTTTTATATTTTATAAGCAAGTGTCATTTTAAAGATTTGATAACTCTGCATTGTACACAACCACCCGAACTCACTTGTTCTGTATAAAAATTTGTAATGTGAAGAAAAATTCGTCATCTAACTTGAATTAGTTAGGATGTTATTTTCTCATTTGTATTGTATTAATTGTATCCTATTATATTATTGTATACATATCATTTTAAAGGGGAGAGCAATGTAAAAATGAACAACGAATAATCAATATTCTTTTTACATAAGAACCAAAATCGCTTAACGCGAGTTTGGATAATAATTTTACTTGTAGCTTCCTATTTTTGTTCGTGTCACAACCCTACGATCTACCATATCTATGGTTTAGTCGTATCCATTTTCAATTTGTTATAGAAGTTATTATAATTAATTATGATTGTCTTGCATCTCACCCTCGACCCTAGATTATGCATACACATTGCATATAACAGGATTGGAACCCGTAGTTGTACTTCTTAGTCATTAATACCCACTCTTTGTCTCTAATTCGTTCTTGTAAATCTTCCTAATAATGATTTGTACTAGACGTACAAATTCAATAACTATGACGTCACATTTTCCCGTCATTAATTTCCCTTGATCATTATCCTATATAAATTTTATTAAATATTCATTTTTACTCGTGTCAATCTATGAAACGCAAAACTTCATGCATTCGTTCGAAAACGCAGAAATACGTTCTCGTATTATTTTTTTCATTTTTATTTTTAATTATATCACCTCTCAATGAACTCGAAAATGCTGAGGTAGGTGATCAAATTTCGCTAACTGGCAAAATCGAACGCTTCAAAGATAAAAAAATCTCCTTTCGCTCTGATTCGAATTTATAACATTATCATGCGTTATGTTATATCATGTGTGTCATGTCTCATGTACTTGTGTTGTACTAATAACCATACATAATAACCATACATAATAACCATATATTATAACCATATATTATAACCATATATTATAACCATATATTATAACCATATATAAATATATAAAAAAACACTGTAAGAATGGTAAACGACGTAATGTACTTTAATGAAACTGTACTTAATGATGTAATGTACTAAATGACGTAGTCAATGTACTTTAATGGGATTGTAGTTAACGATAATAAATGAATTGATTGGTAATTATAATCATAGTTACAGTAGACCAAAATTACAATGTACTCAATGTCCGACCCGACATTATGTCGCCATAAAGAATGTAGAATCGGCGATACTGTTGTTATTTTTTTATTATTATTTTTCCGTTGGAATAAATTTTGATGTGCTTTCTACTTTGCCAAATAATTGATGACCAGTTGTTTTTTAAAAATCTCATAATCATTTTTTAGATTTAGCTTAATAATGAATCCTGAGTAACTTTTGCCATGTCATGTTTTGTATACAGTACATTCTTTCTTCGTTATAAAAGATGAAGTCATGTCTTGCCTAAGCATTTAATTGTAAATCTTAAACCTTTAATTTTTACTCATATGCATATTTTAGTGTAAAGATGCATAGTTCAATTTCCACTTTTAGTTAACTTGGCAGATCATAACATCAGATCTGAAAATACGCAATTTAAGATAAAAATATGGCTTCATCTTCAAATATCTTGTTTATTCGTTTAAACCTTACCACAGCTAAAAGATTTACTTTGTTTTCAAATATTGTGCAAAAATAACGCAGCCTCTTCAACATTTAATAATGATGATGTTAATAGAATCGGGGTATATAAACCCCACAAATTTCTTCCATGTTTATTCTGATTCCAACTACGAGGCTGAGCATTACCTGTAACAGTTTAGGAGTAAAACACAGTAAGAAAAAGTCTTTATCTTCTCCTTCGAGCCGTGCTCTCTTCAGAAATCTTAGTCATTAGAATCTCCCGATAAGTTACAAGAAGAATCGGGGAGAAACCTCAAAGAATTTAATAAGCCTCTCAGAATCCTCCGAGCCACTATAGAAGAACTCGGAGAGTAGTATAGAAGAAACTACTGCAAGTAACAGATCCGTTGCTGCCTCCTAACCAGAACCCCCGTCGACTTCGAACCAACCCAGGGCCATAGACGGAGGGGTTAACAGAGTGGCGACCCTATAGCCAGGATAAACATTTGGCGACCCTACTACCAAGAAGAGAAGAATATTTTAAGAAGAGGATTTTAACAAGTGGCCACTCTTTGGCCAGAATAGAAATTACCCTGCATCAGGATAAAACCATTTGACCAGCGTGTCACGACTTCTTTTTCGTAACATCCACCCTTGAACCGGTGTGTCACGACTCCAAGTTCTCCACGCCTAGTTTTCATCCAAGAAGAAGTAGCCAGCAAGACGTCTTCAGGACACGTCTCTGAGGATTTTGCCCGTAGAAATTTTGTTAAGTACAGTTTGTTTTTTTAAGAAATTTATAAACACTTGAAAAGTCAGTATTATTAACAGTTAATAATGAGTATCGAGTCAGAATTTACAAGAAACACAGTGAACATTTCAGACACCAGTGATACATTTTTTTTTAGTGAAACAGTAATTTTCACAGAAGTTAATTGTCACAGAGTTAAAAGTCACAGAAGTTAAAAGTCACAGAAGTTAAAAGTCACAGAAGTTAAAAGTCACAGAAGTTAATTTCAGAGTTAATTTCAGAGTTAATTTCAGTCATTTTCACTATTATATTCAGTATAGAATAATTTTATTTTATGTATCAAACATAATAGTATCGTACCTTCGTGTACATTCGAGTGAAATGTTTACATTTTATATTTTTGTTTGCAAATTTTTTCAAATTATTGAATTGAATTGACTTGCAATTTAAGAAAGAGTTTTTATAGAGAGTTTATAGATTTAGAGAGATACTTGAAGTAATTTTGAAGTCATTTTTTGAAGTCAGTTTTGAAGTCAGTTTTGAAGTCAGAAGGTTGCGCCAAAAGGGACAACCGCCCCAGAGATTTATAGAAATACTTGATAAGAGTTCAAGTTAGACAGTTTAAGTTTCAAGATACTACTTGATAAGAGTTCAAGTCAGTTTCATTTTCAGTTTCAAGATACTACTTGATAAGAGTTCAAGTCAGTTTCATTTTCAGTTTCAAGATACTACTTGATAAGAGTTCAAGTCAGTTTCATTTTCAATTTCAAAATACTTGATAGAGTTCAAGTTAGTTTCAGAATACTTGATAGAGTTCAAGTTAGTTTCAGAATACTTGATAGAGTTCAAGTTAGTTTCAGAATACTTGATAGAGTTCAAGTTAGACAGTTTTATTTCGAGTCCCAAGTCAGAGTTTTATTCCAAGTCAGAGTTTTATTCCAAGTCAGAGTTTTATTCCAAGTCAGAGTTTCAAGTCCCAAGTGAGTTTTCAAGTCCCAAGTCATTTCAATGCAGTCAATTGAATTCAACTTTTTCTTTGTAATTTAAGAGAATTTAATTTAAGAAAATGTAATTTAAGAATTTAATTCAACCTTTTTTTTTGTTGTTTAAGAGAATTTAATTCAACCTTTTTTTTGTTGTAAAAGAGAATTAAATTCAACCTGAATTGACCGGTTTGCGTCTTTAGTTTAACCTTTTTTCTTGTTTGTAAGAAGGAAATTGACCGATTTGTCTTTTCCTTTTCATGCATTGTTGCGTATATAAATATATAGTTATGTAATTTATTATTTGTAACAAAACCGTTTTACAAAGGTTGTAACGATTTTCGTAATTATTGTAATGTATATGAGGAACATGCCGTCCCTCCGTTTGTTGAACTCTTTTAATTTTTAATTAGTGTGACAAGCAATCTTTTTTTAAAGAGCAAAGTGCTCACGAAAGACGTATTGTCAATTTCAGACTTATACCCCCCGCTTAGTCACTCAATTCCCCCGAATGTAGTACTCCAAACTTTGTCTTTTTATTTTATTTTATTTTAACACCCCCAACCCCAGTTGAACTGTGTCAACCAGAGAAATGGTTCAACCATGGTTAATTCCTCTTTGGTACGATGGAACATAACCTCAATTTATGTTGTGTTTTTATATTTTTTTAGAATATTATAAAATTATGTTTAGCTTATTGAAATGCATAATTGATTTATATTTTTAATTTGCATTCTTAATTTTCTTAATTCAATTATCGTACCGATACTTCTGGTTAATGTTAATGGTTATATAGTTCATATATAGCTAGGAATATTACTAGTCGAATTTAATTCCATCTTCAAAATTTAATTTTTAATACCGCTAGATTTACTTTCATTAATTGAAAGGTCCTCTAAGTTCGTTTTTTTATTACATTAATATACGTGTAACTGATTAATTATGTAAAATCTATAATCCTAATTGAATTTTATTACTTTTGACACATATTCGAATTCATTTACGTTCCGTCCCTTCAGTCACTTTTGCATTAAAACTCGTATGCAAACATCATCATTATAATACATCATAATTATTGCTTACTATATATAAATTCTCGCTCATGCATTTATTAAGTTATTTTATCTGTTCCTTAAAGTATATATATATATATATATATATATATATATATATATATATATATATATATATATATAATCCTAATCCACCAATGACCCCTAATGATCTAGTTCTTCACGGGATGAACAAATTACTCTCATATTCTACATACTATTGTACCGACTCACTCATCTACAGATGCTTCTTACCAATATTTATAGATACATCTGCACACTGACGTATAACTTCAACCATTCAACTATAAATCCCCTTTCTCCTTTTGAACGTATCACCAACCACTACAATCTGTACCCAATAAACATAAATACACATTTGACCACAGGACTATACATCATCCACTACGTAATTCGACTTGTACCTACAACAGTCAATAAAAATGCATGTATGCACATTATATATACTATATATACAAACCTTATGCTAAAATCATTGGATATCACAATAAACTATTTCATTGCGCGTAAGTGCTAACTATGTAATTTAATCTTAATCATTCTTGCTTTCTAATATATCTTGCTCATGCATTTATTCAGTTACTTGAACAATCCTATCGGCTAATCTGTCCCTCGAAATTGTAAGATACACACTTTGTACCTAGTACACCAAAAATACACACTAGACCACAGGTCTATACATCATCCATTACGTAATTCGATTTTTTACCTACAATAGTCAATAAAAAATTAGTTTATGAATTGTATTATCATGGTAACCTTGAAAAATCCATGAACTTTAAAATTTATATTTTTCCCTTTTACCTATTCATTATGAATGTAATTTTCCCGACAGAAAAATAAAATTTTGCTAAAATTTAACAATATCATTCTTTGTCTAACTTAATTGTTTGTCCAAATTAATGTATTAATCCTTTTATTCTGTTTGTCTAGATTAAAGTATTAATCTTTGAATTTTTATATTTATAAGCAAGTGTCATTTTAAAGATTTGATAACTCTGCATTGTACACAACCACCCGAACTCACTTGTTCTGTATAAAAATTTGTAATGTGAAGAAAAATTCGTCATCTAACTTGAATTAGTTAGGATGTTATTTTCTCATTTGTATGTATTAATTGTATCCTATTATATTATTGTATACATATCATTTTAAAGGGGAGAGCAATGTAAAAAGAACAACGAATAATCAATATTCTTTTTACATAAGAACCAAAATCGCTTAACGCGAGTTTGGATATAATTTTACTTGTACCTTCCTATTTTTGTTCGTGTCACAACCCTACGATCTACATATCTATGGTTTAGTCGTATCCATTTTCAATTTGTTATAGAAGTTATTATAATTAATTATGATTGTCTTGCATCTCACCCTCGACCCTAGATTATGCATACACATTGCATATAACAGATTGGAACCCGTAGTTGTACTTCTTAGTCATTAATACCCACTCTTTGTCTCTAATTCGTTCTTGTAAATCTTCCTAATAATGATTTGTACTAGACGTACAAATTCAATAACTATGACGTCACATTTTCCCGTCATTAATTTCCCTTGATCATTATCCTATATAATTTTATTAAATATTCATTTTTACTCGTGTCAATCTATGAAACGCAAAACTTCATGCATTCGTTCGAAAACGCAGAAATACGTTCTCGTATTATTTTTTTCATTTTTATTTTTAATTATATCACCTCTCAATGAACTCGAAAATGCTGAGGTAGGTGATCAAATTTCGCTAACTGGCAAAATCGAACGCTTCAAAGATAAAAAAAATCTCCTTTCGCTCTGATTCGAATTTATAACATTATCATGCGTTATGTTATATCATGTGTGTCATGTCTCATGTACTTGTGTTGTACTAATAACCATACATAATAACCATACATAATAACTAATATTATAACCATATATTATAACCATATATTATAACCAATATATAACCATATATAAATATATAAAAAACACTGTAAGAATGGTAAACGACGTAATGTACTTTAATGAAACTGTACTTAATGATGTAATGTACTAAATGACGTAGTCAATGTACTTTAATGGGATTGTAGTTAACGATAATAAATGAATTGATTGGTAATTATAATCATAGTTACAGTAGACCAAAATTACAATGTACTCAATGTCCGACCCGACATTATGTCGCCATAAAGAATGTAGAATCGGCGATACTGTTGTTATTTTTTTATTATTATTTTTCCGTTGGAATAAATTTTGATGTTGCTTTCTACTTTGCCAAATAATTGATGACAGTTGTTTTTTAAAATCTCATAATCATTTTTTAGATTTAGCTTAATAATGAATCCTGAGTAACTTTTGCCATGTCATGTTTTGTATACAGTACATTCTTTCTTCGTTATAAAAGATGAAGTCATGTCTTGCCTAAGCATTTAATTGTAAATCTTAAACCTTTAATTTTACTCATATGCATATTTTAGTGTAAAGATGCATAGTTCAATTTCCACTTTTAGTTAACTTGGCAGATCATAACATCAGATCTGAAAATACGCAATTTAAGATAAAAATATGGCTTCATCTTCAAATATCTTGTTTATATTCGTTTAAACCTTACCACAGCTAAAAGATTACTTTGTTTTCAATATTGTGCAAAAATAACGCAGCCTCTTCAACATTTAATAATGATGATGTTAATAGAATCGGGTATATAAACCCACAATTTCTTCCATGTTTATTCTGATTCCAACTACGAGGCTGAGCATTACCTGTAACAGTTTAGGAGTAAAACACAGTAAGAAAAAGTCTTTATCTTCTCCTTCGAGCCGTGCTCTCTTCAGAAAACTTAGTCATTAGAATCTCCCGATAAGTTACAAGAAGAATCGGGGAGAAACCTCAAAGAATTTAATAAGCTCTCAGAATCCTCCGAGCCACTATAGAAGAACTCGGAGAGTAGTATAGAAGAAACTACTGCAAGTAACAGATCCGTTGCTGCCTCCTAACCAGAACCCCCGTCGACTTCGAACCAACCCAGGGCCATAGACGGAGGGTTAACAGAGTGGCGACCCTATAGCCAGGATAAACATTTGGCGACCCTACTACCAAGAAGAGAAGAATATTTTAAGAAGAGGATTTTAACAAGTGGCCACTCTTTGGCCAGAATAGAAATTACCCTGCATCAGGATAAAACCATTTGACCAGCGTGTCACGACTCTTTTTCGTAACATCCACCCTTGAACCGGTGTGTCACGACTCCAAGTTCCCACGCCTAGTTTCTCCAAGAAGAAGTAGCCAGCAAGACGTCTCAGGACACGTCTCTGAGGATTTTGCCCGTAGAAATTTTGTTAAGTACAGTTTGTTTTTTTAAGAATTTTTAAACACTTGAAAGTCAGTATTATTAACAGTTAATAATGAGTATCGAGTCAGAATTTACAAGAAACACAGTGAACATTTCAGACACCAGTGATACATTTTTTTTTAGTGAAACAGTAATTTTCACAGAAGTTAATTGTCACAGAGTTAAAAGTCACAGAAGTTAAAAGTCACAGAAGTTAAAAGTCAAAAAGACAGAAGTTAAAGTCACAGAATTAATTTCAGAGTTAATTTCAGAGTTAATTTCAGTCATTTTCACTATTATATTCAGTATAGAATAATTTTATTTTATGTATCAAACATAATAGTATCGTACCTTCGTGTACATTCGAGTGAAATGTTTACATTTTATATTTTTGTTTGCAAATTTTTTCAAATTATGAATTGAATTGACTTGCAATTAAGAAAGAGTTTTTATAGAGAGTTTTATAGATTTAGAGGAGATACTTGAAGTAATTTTTGAAGTCATTTTTGAAGTCAGTTTTGAAGTCAGTTTTGAAGTCAGAAGGTTGCGCCAAAAGGGACAACCGCCCCAGAGATTTGTAGAAATACTTGATAAGAGTTCAGTTAGACAGTTTAAGTTTCAAGATACTACTTGATAAGAGTTCAAGTCAGTTTCATTTTCCAGTTTCAAGCTACTACTTGATAAGAGTTCAAGTCAGTTTCATTTTCAGTTTCAAGATACTACTTGATAAGAGTTCAAGTCATTTTTCATTTTCAGTTTAAATACTACTTGATAAGAGTTCAAGTCAGTTTCATTTTCAATTTTCAGAATACTTGTAGAGTTCAAGTTAGTTTTCAGAATACTTGATAGATTTCAAGTTAGTTTCAGAATACTTGATAGAGTTCAAGTTAGTTTCAGAATACTTGATAGAGTTTCAAGTTAGACAGTTTTATTTCGAGTTCCCAAGTCAGAGTTTTATTCCAAGTCAGAGTTTTATTCCAAGTCAGAGTTTCAAGTCCCAAGTGAGTTTTCAAGTCCCAAGTCATTTCAATGCGTCATTGAATTCAACTTTTCTTTGTAATTTAAGAGAATTTATTTAAGAAAATGTAATTTAAGAATTTAATTCAACCTTTTTTTTTGTTGTTTAAGAGAATTTAATTCAACCTTTTTTTTGTTGTAAAAGAGAATTAAATTCAACCTGATTGACCGTTTGCGTCTTTAGTTTAACCTTTTTTCTTGTTTGTAAGAAGGAAATTGACCGATTTGTCTTTTCCTTTTCTGCATTGTTGCGTATATAAATATATCTTAGTTATGTAATTTATTATTTGTAACAAAACCGTTTTTACAAAGGTTGTAACGATTTTCGTAATTATTGTAATGTATATGAGGAACATGCCGTCCCTCCGTTTGTTGAACTCTTTTAATTTTAATTAGTGTGACAGCAATCTTTTTTTAAAGAGCAAAGTGCTCACGAAAGACGTATTGTCAATTTCAGACTTATACCCCCCGCTTAGTCACTCAATTCCCCCGAATGTAGTACTCCAAACTTTGTCTTTTTATTTTATTTTATTTTAACACCCCCAACCCCATTGAACTGTGTCAACCAGAGAAATGGTTCAACCATGGTTAATTCCTCTTTGGTACGATGGAACATAACTCAATTTATGTTGTGTTTTTATATTTTTTTAGAATATTATAAAATTATGTTTAGCTTATTGAAATGCATATTGATTTATTTTTTCAATTTGCATTCTTAATTTTCTTAATTCAATTATCGTACCGATACTTCTGGTTAAAGTTAATGGTTATATAGTTTCATATATAGCTGGAATATTACTAGTCGAATTTAATTCCATCTTCAAAATTTATTTTTAATACCGCTAGATTTACTTTCATTAATTGAAAGGTCCTCTAAGTTCGTTTTTTTTTATTACCTTAATATACGTGTACTGATTAATTATGTAAATCTATAATCGCTAATTGAATTTTATTACTTTTGACACATATTCGAATTCATTTACGTTCCGTCCCTTCAGTCACTTTTGCATTAAAACTCGTATGCAAACATCATCATTATATACATCATTTATTGCTTACTATATAAATTCTCGCTCATGCATTTATTAATTATTTTATCTGTTCCTTAAAGTATATATATATATATATATATATATATATATTATATATATCTAAATATATATCCTAATCCACCAATATGACCCCTAATGATCTAGTTCTTCACGGGATGAACAAATTACTCTCATATTCTAACATACTATTGTACCGACTCACTCCATCTACAGATGCTTCTTACCAATATTTATAGATACATCTGCACACTGACGTATAACTTCAACCATTCAACTATAAATCCCGTTTCTCCTTTTGAACGTATCACCAACCACTACAATCTGTACCCAATAAACATAAATACACATTTGACCACAGGACTATACATCATCCACTACGTAATTCGACTTGTACCTACAACAGTCAATAAAAATGCATGTATGCACATTATATATACATATATATACAAACCTTATGCTAAAATCATTGGATATCACAATAAACTATTTCATTGCGCGTAAGTGCTAACTATGTAATTTAATCTTAATCATTCTTGCTTTCTATATATCTTGCTCATGCATTTATTCAGTTACTTGAACAATCCTATCGGCTAATCTGTCCTCGAAATTGTAAGATACACACTTTGTACCTAGTACACCAAAAAATACACACTTAGACCACAGGTCTATACATCATCCATTACGTAATTCGATTTTTTACCTACAATAGTCAATAAAAAATTAGTTTTATGAATTGTATTATCATGGTAACCTTGAAAATCCATGAACTTTAAAATTTATTATTTTTCCCTTTTACAATTCATTATGAATGTAATTTTCCCCACAGAAAATAAAATTTTGCTAAAAATTTAACAATATCATTCTTTGTCTAACTTAATTGTTTGTCCAAATTAATGTATTAATCCTTTTATTCTGTTTGTCTAGATTAAAGTATTAATCTTTGAATTTTTTATATTTTATAAGCAAGTGTCATTTTAAAGATTTGATAACTCTGCATTGTACACACACCACCCGAACTCACTTGTTCTGTATAAAAATTTGTAATGTGAAGAAAATTCGTCATCTAACTTGAATTAGTTTAGGATGTTATTTTCTCATTTGTATTGTATTAATTGGTATCCTATTATATTATTGTATACATATCATTTTAAAGGGGAGAGCAATGTAAAAATGAACAACGAATAATCAATATTCTTTTTACATAAGAACCAAAATCGCTTAACGCGAGTTTGGATAATAATTTTACTTGTAGCTTCCTATTTTGTTCGTGTCACCCCTACGATCTACCATATCTATGGTGTTAGTCGTATCCATTTTCAATTTGTATAGAAGTTATTATAATTAATTATGATTGTCTTGCATCTCACCCTCGACCCTAGATTATGCATACACATTGCATATAACAGGATTGGAACCCGTAGTTTACTTCTTAGTCATTAATACCCACTCTTTGTCTCTAATTCGTTCTTGTAAATCTTCCTAATAATGATTTGTACTATACGTACAAATTCAATAACTATGACGTCACATTTTCCCGTCATTAATTTCCCTTGATCATTATCCTATATAATTTTATTAAATATTCATTTTTACTCGAGTCAATCTATGAAACGCAAAACTTCATGCATTCGTTCGAAACGCAGAAATACGTTCTCGTATTATTTTTTTCATTTTATTTTTAATTATATCACCTCTCAATGAACTCGAAAATGCTGGAGGTAGGTGATCAAATTTCGCTAACTGGCAAAATCGAACGCTTCAAAGATAAAAAATCTCCTTTCGCTCTGATTCGAATTTATAACATTATCATGCGTTTATGTTATATCATGTGTGTCATGTCTCATGTACTTGTGTTGTACAATAACCATACATAAAACCATACATAATAACCATATTATAACCATATATTATAACCATATATTATAACCATATATAAAATATAAAAAAACACTGTAAGAATGGTAAACGACGTAATGTACTTTTGAAACTGTACTTAATGATGTAATGTACTAAATGACGTAGTCAATGTACTTTAATGGGATTGTAGTTAACGATAATAAATGAATTGATTGGTAATTATAATCATAGTTACAGTAGACCAAAATTACAATGTACTCAATGTCCGACCCGACATTATGTCGCCATAAAGAATGTAGAATCGGCGATACTGTTGTTATTTTTTTATTATTATTTTTCCGTTGGAATAAATTTTGATGTGCTTTCTACTTTGCCAAATAATTGATGACCTGTTGTTTTTTAAAATCTCATAATCATTTTTTAGATTTAGCTTAATAATGAATCCTGAGTAACTTTTGCCATGTCATGTTTTGTATACAGTACATTCTTTCTTCGTTATAAAAGATGAAGTCATGTCTTGCCTAAGCATTTAATTGTAAATCTTAAACCTTTAATTTTTACTCATATGCATATTTTAGTGTAAAGATGCATAGTTCAATTTCCACTTTTAGTTAACTTGGCAGATCATAACATCAGATCTGAAAATACGCAATTTAAGATAAAAATATGGCTTCATCTTCAAATATCTTGTTTATTCGTTTAAACCTTACCACAGCTAAAAGATTTACTTTATTTTCAAATATTGTGCAAAAATAACGCAGCCTCTTCAACATTTAATAATGATGATGTTAATAGAATCGGGGTATATAAACCCCACAAATTTCTTCCATGTTTATTCTGATTCCAACTACGAGGCTGAGCATTACCTGTAACAGTTTAGGAGTAAAACACAGTAAGAAAAAGTCTTTATCTTCTCCTTCGAGCCGTGCTCTCTTCAGAAACTTAGTCATTAGAATCTCCCGATAAGTTACAAGAAGAATCGGGGAGAAACCTCAAAGAATTTAATAAGCCTCTCAGAATCCTCCGAGCCACTATAGAAGAACTCGGAGAGTAGTATAGAAGAAACTACTGCAAGTAACAGATCCGTTGCTGCCTCCTAACCAGAACCCCCGTCGACTTCGAACCAACCCAGGGCCATAGACGGAGGGGTTAACAGAGTGGCGACCCTATAGCCAGGATAAACATTTGGCGACCCTACTACCAAGAAGAGAAGAATATTTTAAGAAGAGGATTTTAACAAGTGGCCAATCTTTGGCCAGAATAGAAATTACCCTGCATCAGGATAAAACCATTTGACCGGCGTGTCACGACTTCTTTTTCGTAACATCCACCCTTGAACCGGTGTGTCACGACTCCAAGTTCTCCACGCCTAGTTTTCATCCAAGAAGAAGTAGCCAGCAAGACGTCTTCAGGACACGTCTCTGAGGAATTTGCCCGTAGAAATTTTGTTAAGTACAGTTTGTTTTTTTAAGAAATTTATAAACACTTGAAAAGTCAGTATTATTAACAGTTAATAATGAGTATCGAGTCAGAATTTACAAGAAACACAGTGAACATTTCAGACACCAGTGATACATTTTTTTTAGTGAAACAGTAATTTTCACAGAAGTTAATTGTCACAGAGTTAAAAGTCACAGAGTTAAAAGTCACAGAAGTTAAAAGTCACAGAAGTTAAAAGTCACAGAAGTTAAAAGTCACAGAAGTTAATTTCAGAGTTAATTTCAGAGTTAATTTCAGTCATTTTCACTATTATATTCAGTATAGAATAATTTTATTTTATGTATCAAACATAATAGTATCGTACCTTCGTGTACATTCGAGTGAAATGTTTACATTTTATATTTTTGTTTGCAAATTTTTTCAAATTATTGAATTGAATTGACTTGCAAATTAAGAAAGAGTTTTTATAGAGAGTTTATAGATTTAGAGAGATACTTGAAGTAATTTTGAAGTCATTTTTTGAAGTCAGTTTTGAAGTCAGTTTTGAAGTCAGAAGGTTGCGCCAAAAGGGACAACCGCCCCAGAGATTTATAGAAATACTTGATAAGAGTTCAAGTTAGACAGTTTAAGTTTCAAGATACTACTTGATAAGAGTTCAAGTCAGTTTCATTTTCAGTTTCAAGATACTACTTGATAAGAGTTCAAGTCAGTTTCATTTTCAGTTTCAAGATACTACTTGATAAGAGTTCAAGTCATTTTCATTTTCAGTTTCAAGACTACTTGATAAGAGTTCAAGTCAGTTTCATTTTCAATTTCAGAATACTTGATAGAGTTCAAGTTAGTTTCAGAATACTTGATAGAGTTCAAGTTAGTTTCAGAATACTTGATAGAGTTCAAGTTAGACAGTTTTATTTCGAGTCCAAGTCAGAGTTTTATTCCAAGTCAGAGTTTTATTCCAAGTCAGTTTTATTCCAAGTCAGAGTTTCAAGTCCCAAGTGAGTTTTGAAGTCCCAGTCATTTCAATGCAGTCAATTGAATTCAACTTTTTCTTTGTAATTTAAGAGAATTAATTTAGAAAATGTAATTTAAGAATTTAATTCAACCTTTTTTTTTGTTGTTTAAGAGAATTTAATTCAACCTTTTTTTGTTGTAAAAGAGAATTAAATTCAACCTGAATTGACCGGTTTGCGTCTTTAGTTAACCTTTTCTTGTTTGTAAGAAGGAAATTGACCGATTTGTCTTTTCTTTTCATGCATTGTTGCGTATATAAATATATAGTTATGTATTTTATTATTTGTAACAAACCGTTTTTACAAAGGTTGTAACGATTTTGGTAATTATTGTAATGTATATGAGGAACATGCGTCCCCCGTTTGTTGAACTCTTTTAATTTTTAATTAGTGTGACAAGCAATCTTTTTTAAAGAGCAAAGTGCTCACGAAAGACGTATTGTCAATTTCAGACTTATACCCCCCGCTTAGTCACTCAATTCCCCCGAATGTAGTACTCCAAACTTTGTCTTTTTATTTTATTTTATTTTAACACCCCCAACCCCAGTTGAACTGTGTCAACCAGAGAAATGGTTCAACCATGGTTAATTCCTCTTTGGTACGATGGAACATAACCTCAATTTATGTTGTGTTTTTATATTTTTTTAGAATATTATAAAATTATGTTTAGCTTATTGAAATGCATAATTGATTTATATTTTTAATTTGCATTCTTAATTTTCTTAATTCAATTATCGTACCGATACTTCTGGTTAATGTTAATGGTTATATAGTTCATATATAGCTAGGAATATTACTAGTCGAATTTAATTCCATCTTCAAAATTTAATTTTTAATACCGCTAGATTTACTTTCATTAATTGAAAGGTCCTCTAAGTTCGTTTTTTTTATTACCTTAATATACGTGTAACTGATTAATTATGTAAAATCTATAATCCTAATTGAATTTTATTACTTTTGACACATATTCGAATTCATTTACGTTCCGTCCCTTCAGTCACTTTTGCATTAAAACTCGTATGCAAACATCATCATTATAATACATCATAATTATTGCTTACTATATAAATTCTCGCTCATGCATTTATTAAGTTATTTTATCTGTTCCTTAAAGTATATATATATATATATATATATATATATATATATATATATAATCCTAATCCACCAATGACCCCTAATGATCTAGTTCTTCACGGGATGAACAAATTACTCTCATATTCTACATACTATTGTACCGACTCACTCATCTACAGATGCTTCTTACCAATATTTATAGATACATCTGCACACTGACGTATAACTTCAACCATTCAACTATAAATCCCCTTTCTCCTTTTGAACGTATCACCAACCACTACAATCTGTACCCAATAAACATAAATACACATTTGACCACAGGACTATACATCATCCACTACGTAATTCGACTTGTACCTACAACAGTCAATAAAAATGCATGTATGCACATTATATATACTATATATACAAACCTTATGCTAAAATCATTGGATATCACAATAAACTATTTCATTGCGCGTAAGTGCTAACTATGTAATTTAATCTTAATCATTCTTGCTTTCTAATATATCTTGCTCATGCATTTATTCAGTTACTTGAACAATCCTATCGGCTAATCTGTCCCTCGAAATTGTAAGATACACACTTTGTACCTAGTACACCAAAAATACACACTAGACCACAGGTCTATACATCATCCATTACGTAATTCGATTTTTTACCTACAATAGTCAATAAAAAATTAGTTTATGAATTGTATTATCATGGTAACCTTGAAAAATCCATGAACTTTAAAATTTATATTTTTCCCTTTTACCTATTCATTATGAATGTAATTTTCCCGACAGAAAAATAAAATTTTGCTAAAAATTTAACAATATCATTCTTTGTCTAACTTAATTGTTTGTCCAAATTAATGTATTAATCCTTTTATTCTGTTTGTCTAGATTAAAGTATTAATCTTTGAATTTTTTATATTTTATAAGCAAGTGTCATTTTAAAGATTTGATAACTCTGCATTGTACACAACCACCCGAACTCACTTGTTCTGTATAAAAATTTGTAATGTGAAGAAAAATTCGTCATCTAACTTGAATTAGTTAGGATGTTATTTTCTCATTTGTATTGTATTAATTGTATCCTATTATATTATTGTATACATATCATTTTAAAGGGGAGAGCAATGTAAAAATGAACAACGAATAATCAATATTCTTTTTACATAAGAACCAAAATCGCTTAACGCGAGTTTGGATAATAATTTTACTTGTAGCTTCCTATTTTTGTTCGTGTCACAACCCTACGATCTACCATATCTATGGTTTAGTCGTATCCATTTTCAATTTGTTATAGAAGTTATTATAATTAATTATGATTGTCTTGCATCTCACCCTCGACCCTAGATTATGCATACACATTGCATATAACAGGATTGGAACCCGTAGTTGTACTTCTTAGTCATTAATACCCACTCTTTGTCTCTAATTCGTTCTTGTAAATCTTCCTAATAATGATTTGTACTATACGTACAAATTCAATAACTATGACGTCACATTTTCCCGTCATTAATTTCCCTTGATCATTATCCTATATAAATTTTATTAAATATTCATTTTTACTCGTGTCAATCTATGAAACGCAAAACTTCATGCATTCGTTCGAAAACGCAGAAATACGTTCTCGTATTATTTTTTTCATTTTTATTTTTAATTATATCACCTCTCAATGAACTCGAAAATGCTGAGGTAGGTGATCAAATTTCGCTAACTGGCAAAATCGAACGCTTCAAAGAAAAAAAATCTCCTTTCGCTCTGATTCGAATTTATAACATTATCATGCGTTATGTTATATCATGTGTGTCATGTCTCATGTACTTGTGTTGTACTAATAACCATACATAATAACCATACATAATAACCATATATTATAACCAGATATTATAACCATATATTATAACCATATATTATAACCATATATAAATATATAAAAAACACTGTAAGAATGGTAAACGACGTAATGTACTTTAATGAAACTGTACTTAATGATGTAATGTACTAAATGACGTAGTCAATGTACTTTAATGGGATTGTAGTTAACGATAATAAATGAATTGATTGGTAATTATAATCATAGTTACAGTAGACCAAAATTACAATGTACTCAATGTCCGACCCGACATTATGTCGCCATAAAGAATGTAGAATCGGCGATACTGTTGTTATTTTTTTATTATTATTTTTCCGTTGGAATAAATTTTGATGTGCTTTCTACTTTGCCAAATAATTGATGACCTGTTGTTTTTTAAAAATCTCATAATCATTTTTTAGATTTAGCTTAATAATGAATCCTGAGTAACTTTTGCCATGTCATGTTTTGTATACAGTACATTCTTTCTTCGTTATAAAAGATGAAGTCATGTCTTGCCTAAGCATTTAATTGTAAATCTTAAACCTTTAATTTTTACTCATATGCATATTTTAGTGTAAAGATGCATAGTTCAATTTCCACTTTTAGTTAACTTGGCAGATCATAACATCAGATCTGAAAATACGCAATTTAAGATAAAAATATGGCTTCATCTTCAAATATCTTGTTTATTCGTTTAAACCTTACCACAGCTAAAAGATTTACTTTATTTTCAAATATTGTGCAAAAATAACGCAGCCTCTTCAACATTTAATAATGATGATGTTAATAGAATCGGGGTATATAAACCCCACAAATTTCTTCCATGTTTATTCTGATTCCAACTACGAGGCTGAGCATTACCTGTAACAGTTTAGGAGTAAAACACAGTAAGAAAAAGTCTTTATCTTCTCCTTCGAGCCGTGCTCTCTTCAGAAAACTTAGTCATTAGAATCTCCCGATAAGTTACAAGAAGAATCGGGGAGAAACCTCAAAGAATTTAATAAGCCTCTCAGAATCCTCCGAGCCACTATAGAAGAACTCGGAGAGTAGTATAGAAGAAACTACTGCAAGTAACAGATCCGTTGCTGCCTCCTAACCAGAACCCCCGTCGACTTCGAACCAACCCAGGGCCATAGACGGAGGGGTTAACAGAGTGGCGACCCTATAGCCAGGATAAACATTTGGCGACCCTACTACCAAGAAGAGAAGAATATTTTAAGAAGAGGATTTTAACAAGTGGCCACTCTTTGGCCAGAATAGAAATTACCCTGCATCAGGATAAAACCATTTGACCGGCGTGTCACGACTTCTTTTTCGTAACATCCACCCTTGAACCGGTGTGTCACGACTCCAAGTTCTCCACGCCTAGTTTTCATCCAAGAAGAAGTAGCCAGCAAGACGTCTTCAGGACACGTCTCTGAGGATTTTGCCCGTAGAAATTTTGTTAAGTACAGTTTGTTTTTTTAAGAAATTTATAAACACTTGAAAAGTCAGTATTATTAACAGTTAATAATGAGTATCGAGTCAGAATTTACAAGAAACACAGTGAACATTTCAGACACCAGTGATACATTTTTTTTTAGTGAAACTAATTTTCACAGAAGTTAATTGTCACAGAGTTAAAAGTCACAGAGTTAAAAGTCACAGAAGTTAAAAGTCACAGAAGTTAAAAGTCACAGAAGTTAAAAGTCACAGAAGTTAAAAGTCACAGAAGTTAATTTCAGAGTTAATTTCAGAGTTAATTTCAGTCATTTTCACTATTATATTCAGTATAGAATAATTTTATTTTATGTATCAAACATAATAGTATCGTACCTTCGTGTACATTCGAGTGAAATGTTTACATTTTATATTTTTGTTTGCAAATTTTTTCAAATTATTGAATTGAATTGACTTGCAAATTAAGAAAGAGTTTTTATAGAGAGTTTATAGATTTAGAGAGATACTTGAAGTAATTTTGAAGTCATTTTTTGAAGTCAGTTTTGAAGTCAGTTTTGAAGTCAGAAGGTTGCGCCAAAAGGGACAACCGCCCCAGAGATTTATAGAAATACTTGATAAGAGTTCAAGTTAGACAGTTTAAGTTTCAAGATACTACTTGATAAGAGTTCAAGTCAGTTTCATTTTCAGTTTCAAGATACTACTTGATAAGAGTTCAAGTCAGTTTCATTTTCAGTTTCAAGATACTACTTGATAAGAGTTCAAGTCATTTTCATTTTCAGTTTCAAGATACTACTTGATAAGAGTTCAAGTCAGTTTCATTTTCAATTTCAGAATACTTGATAGAGTTCAAGTTAGTTTCAGAATACTTGATAGAGTTCAAGTTAGTTTCAGAATACTTGATAGAGTTCAAGTTAGTTTCAGAATACTTGATAGAATTCAAGTTAGACAGTTTTATTTCGAGTCCCAAGTCAGAGTTTTATTCCAAGTCAGAGTTTTATTCCAAGTCAGAGTTTTATTCCAAGTCAGAGTTTCAAGTCCCAAGTGAGTTTTCAAGTCCCAAGTCATTTCAATGCAGTCATTGAATTCAACTTTTTCTTTGTAATTTAAGAGAATTTAATTTAAGAAAATGTATTTAAGAATTTAATTCAACCTTTTTTTGTTGTTGTTTAAGAGAATTTAATTCAACCTTTTTTTTGTTGTAAAAGAGAATTAAATTCAACCTGAATTGACGGTTTGCGTCTTTAGTTTAACCTTTTTTCTTGTTTGTAAGAAGGAAATTGACCGATTTGTCTTTTCCTTTTCATGCATTGTTGCGTATATAAATATATAGTTATGTAATTTATTATTTGTAACAAAACCGTTTTTACAAAGGTTGTAACGATTTTCGTAATTATTGTAATGTATATGAGGAACATGCCGTCCCTCCGTTTGTTGAACTCTTTTAATTTTTAATTAGTGTGACAAGCAATCTTTTTTTAAAGAGCAAAGTGCTCACGAAAGACGTATTGTCAATTTCAGACTTATACCCCCCGCTTAGTCACTCAATTCCCCCGAATGTAGTACTCCAAACTCAAGCGCTTTCGTCTAATGACATCCTCAGGAACACTGAAGTACATAAAGAATTACAGCCTATATATAGGTTATATATATATATATATGTATATAAACACACGTATATATATATATGTATATGTATACATATATGTATATATGTATATATACATATATATATGTATATATATATATATATATGTATATATATACATATATATATATATGTTATATATATACATATATATAATATGTATATGTATATACATATATATATATATATATATATATGTATATATATATATACACACACACATATATATATATATGTATATATATACACATATACATACACACATATATATATATATGCTTTGATTAGTAATTTGAACCCATATAGATCGAGTGTCCAGAGGTTGAGGTGTCTTTAAAAAAAAAATAGTGTTTGGTGCATTCTTAACTAAATTACTTCGTGTTACTAATCATTCATTAACGAATATATTTCATCTGTTGAATTTATTCAGTACTATATTATTTGAGTAAACAAAGGATAGTGCTTCCCTTGTTTGTTTTTCAAATCTATCAGAAAACGAGGAGTCATTAGGTTCATTTTCCCTTCCTTCGGGAGGTCAGGCAGAGTGTCGTCACACACCGTGGGAAAAAATGAAAAAAGTCGGTCGAATAGCGGACAGATAAGTACTCTTATTACTCTTTCTTTTAGAGATCTTTCGTCGGTAGATTAATTATATATTCATTTCGTATAAATTTGTTAAAAGAATCTGCTTCTGCGTTTCAGGAACATTTTTGCGGGATTGCTCAGGTGACGGCGCAATAAGCACGCGGTAGACCTACGTTGTAATTTATTAATTTCCAAACGCTCGTTTTCTTTTTTTTCTTTTTTAACTAATTAAGAGCATGGCACCCCCGTCAAGTGCTTGCAGTCGCTGTGAAGGGAAATTTGCCGCTTACGCGTTTACAATGGCTAACAATAATGAACAGTTATTTTGCAGTTGGTGCTCAAGCATCGAAGTGCTGAGGAACAAGTTAGAACGTGAGAGGGAGGCCAGAGTTAGGCTTCAAGAAAGCGTGATGCTCCTGACGGCAAAATTAGAATCCTTTGAGACTCCAGTTACGACCCCTCCTGCCTCAGTTTCTACTAATAATATAAATGGTATTAATAAGCTTCTCTCTTCCCCTAGTTCCCAACCCTTCGTTCGAGTGCGTAATGGAGCCCCATTCAGAAAACCTAAGACATGTCTACCAGTAATAACAAACAATAAATTTTCTGTTTTAGGATTCGAAGATGCTGATGAACCGGAAATACGACTGGATGGCGATTCCATTGTCCAAGGGCAGCTAGAGGAATTCTGTGTGGAGAAACCCTCGTCATAGGCGCCGTTACTGCTACCCTGGTGCAAAGGTGGAGGATATAACTAATAGTGCTGACCATTTTACAGACGGTACCTCCGAGGACACAACGTATGTTATTCATGTCGGTAATAATAACGTTTTAAATTCTAGATCGGAAGAACTGCTGGCTAGGTACAGGGACTTACTACAGCGATTAAGAGAAAAACTAATAAGATTGTTTTAACAGGTATACTTCCTCGAATTATCCAACCTAACGATTTCTACAGCAAGGCGACCTATATTAACAATAACCTAAAGTCTCTTTGCTAACAGGAAGGAGTGCATTTTGCGAATTTTTGGAACAGTTTCTATGGCAGAAGGGACTAGTTCCTCGGAGATGGCTTTCATCTTAATGACGTTGGAGCTGCGTGTTTAGGAAGACTATTTCATAATACTGTCACTTCTTTTCAGTCTGCCGTAAATCGAACGGTCCCAGCGTAAATTCCACAAATTTCCCCCGCGCTCGCGAAGGTGTCGCCATTACAAACAATTTGAAGGATCTATCCTTAAATGCTCATAGATTACAAAATAAAATAAACGAATTTTTTTCTTTAATTGCTGGTAAAGACTACGATTTAATTGAGATAAATGAAACGTGGCTTAGCACTGAAACACGTGACTTTGTAGGGGAGTATCAAATTAGAGGTTACAGACTTTTTGCTAAAAACAGAATAGGTAGGCGAGGAGGCGGTGTTTTGTTGTATATCAAAGATAATATTGCGAACGTTATAAAGGTAAAGCACACAATTCCAGAACTAATAGATTCGACTATAGCAGAACTTAAATTGAACGATTTTAAACTTCTTGTTGCGGTTATATATAGGCCCCTTAATCAAACAGCTAAGGGCGAAGCGTTATATCGTGAACTAAAGAGAATAATAGGTAGTGAGCAGGTCTTAGTTACGGGTGACTAATTGCGCCAACGTGAATTACGATACAATGCACGGTGACACGGAATTTAATCGTTTAGTTAATTTTCTCGAGGATAGCTTTCTTATTCAAAAGGTTGGGGAACCTACGAAGTAGGACAGTATTTTAGATTTAGTAATAACTACGGATGATAGGCTAATTACTGATCTTCAAGTAATAGAACCGTTAAGCAATAGCGATCACAATATGGTAGAGTTTGTCCTCTCAGTTAGTCACTCGATACCAGCTAACTCGACTGAAATTCCCAACTTACAGCACGCAGACTTTTGTAAATTTCGAAATAAATTGTCACACGTTAATTGGGAAAACGTAATGGGGAACTCCAACGCAAAACTAATGAGTGAATCGTTTGAAACAGTATTTATGACTATAAATGAGGAATGTGTACCGTACAAAATTAAGCGTGCGAAAGTAAATAACAAGCCGTTGTGGTTTACTTGTAGAGTAGGAGACATTATAAAGAGTAGAGATAGGGCTTATAGGCTACATAAGTGCGATAAAGACAATTTCTGTTTACGAAACAATTACATGTCTAAAGCGTGAAGCGAAAAGTGTGATAAAATGTCCAAGCGCGAATTTGAAATCTCCATAGCTCGTGACGGTAAAGAAAACCCCAAGCGATTCTTTCAATATGTCAACAATTGAAATCAAGTAAAAAGTGTCTAGGGCCGTTGAAAAATGTTGACGGAGATCTTGTTTCTGAAAACAAGGAAATGGTGAGATGCAAGACAATCATAATTAATTACAATAACTTCTATAACAAATCGAAAATGGATACGATTAAACCATAGAAATGGTACATCGTAGGGTTGTGACACAAACAAAAATAGGAAGCTACAAGTAAAATTATTATCCAAATTCGCGTTAACCGATTTTGGTTATTATGTAAAAATGAATATTGATTATTCATTGTTCATTTTTACATATATATATATTTATATATATATAATATGTATATATATTATTTATATATATATAATATGTATATATATATTTATATATATATTTACATATATATTTATATATATTATATATATATTTATATATAATATATATATTTATATATATATATATATATATTTATATATAATAAATATATATATTTATATTCATATATATATATATATATATATATATATATATATATATATATATATATATTATATATATTTATATATCATATATATTATTTATATATAATATATTGTTTTTTTTATATATAATATATATATATATTTATTTATATATATTTATATATATATAAAATATATATATATATAATATATATTATATTTATATATAATATATATATATTTATATATATATATATATATATATTTATTTATATATATTATATATATATAATATATTATATATATATATATATATATATATATAAATATGTATAAATATATATATATAATATATATATATAAATATATATAATATATATATATACATATATATATATATATCTATATATAATATATATATATATAATATATATATATTATATAATATATTATATAATATATATATAATATATATATATAATATATATATATAATCTATATTATATATATATATATATATATATATATATATATATATATATAATATATATCATGTTATAATGTTTCAGACCAACAAAGACCCTAGGATCCACTCATGGCTGGTCTCCCTAACTGTGTTCGTAATTGTGTCTGTCCTCCGTGGTGGCGGAGGGGACCTACAATTTTACGTGGGTTCCGGACCACAAGAACATAAGAAATTTATGTAACAACTGCCTGTACATTTGCAACGACCAATTTTTGCAAAACTAAATAATTATCAATTAAAAACTAATTAATTATCGATTTAAAACTAAAGATAGAATCTCTGGATCCAGAGGATCAAGTCATAATAGACTACTATCCACAAATATGTTACACTCTATATCTATTTATAACGGACATGCAAATATATCAGATCCAAAGAATCCAGTCAATTTCATTACGGTATCCATCAATACTAGTACCTTGCCCAACGAAAAATAAGTCACGGTCCATATCGATTGCGAACCAAGTCAAAATTTACAACCATATACATTACAATATACATATTTAGGAGGAAAAGTGTAGGTGTGGTTGTAAAGACTGTACAGTAATGTAGAAAAGTGGGTGCACCCATTTTAGGTGCCTCCCTATATCCCACAACACTTGCGTTCAGCTGTGGGATCTATCACCACAAAGCCTTAATTTTACTACTTTAAACTATACCTAATCTATCAAAATATGCGTCTAATCGATTTTTAAACATGTTCATAGATGTGCTACTAATTACTTCTACCGGCAAACTATTCCACCTATTTACTATTCTATGCGTAAAAAAGTTTTTGGCAGCTGCTGCATCGAACCTTCTACTTGTCAACTTACACCCGTTATTTCTAGTCCTATTATATTGAGATATTTCGAAAAAGCTATCTCTATCTACGTTATCAAACCCATTCATAATTTTGAAAACCTGGATTAGATCATCCATTAGCCTCTAGTCTCGAGTGTTGTTAATTTTAACTCCTTAAGCCTATCCTCGTACGACTTTGACCTAAGTGACGGAATCATCTTAGTTGCTCGTCTTTGAACTCTTTCGATTTTGTCTATATCTTTGCGCATATGCGGATTCCAAAATTGGACCGCGTGCTCCAAATGGGGTCTAACTAATGATTTATAAAGAGGAACTATAATATCGCGCGATTTGTACTCAAAATTTCGAGCTATAAAACCTAACACTTTGTTCGCCTTATTGACCGCTGCTGTACTTTGTTTCGCTACTTTTAAATCACCAGTGACTATAACTCCTAAATCTTTTTCCTGCACTACACTTGTTAAATCTTTCCCTGACATACTATACGCAAAATTACCGTTACGCGAACCTATATGCCATGTGACTGACCAATCAACGACTTTATTCAGATCTTCCTGGATTTTACCTCTATCTTCGTCATCAATCGCCCTACAACCCAACTTCGTGTCATCCGCAAACTTTGAAACTGTACTGACTAGGCCGACATCTAAATCGTTAATATATATAAGAAAAAGCAAGGGGCCCAATACAGAACCCTGAGGAACGCCACTCGCTATATTAGCCCAACACGACTCCGCTCCATCAACGACCACCCTCTATTTCCTACCTCGCAACCACTCTTCTAGCCAATTTATTAATACATCCCTGATTCCATGAGCCTTAGGTTTTTCAATGAGTCTTTTGTGCGACACGGTGTCAAACGCTTTTTGAAAATCTAAATACACTACATCAACAGCCCGATGTCTATCGTAAACGTCAACCACGCTTTGGAAAAATTCTAAAAGATTAGTTAAGCAAGATTTGTTTCGCCTAAAACCGTGCTGCGTATTTGTAACTAGTTTATGCACTTCTAAGTGTTCGACTATACGATCCCTAATTATTGATTCCAGTAGCTTACCTACAACAGACGTTAAACTGATTGGCTTATAATTTCCCGCCGCACCTTTATCGCCTTTCTTAAAGATAGGTGTTACGTTTGCTAACTTGAAGTTATGTGGTACGGACCCCTCAGGAATAGACGGATTAAAAATCTTTGTTAGCGGCACAACAATGCTATCTTTTAATTCTTTTAGTTTATGGGATATATGGAATCCGGCCCCGTTGATTTACGCGTTTTCATTTTATCAATATAGCGCATTACTTCCCCTTCACTAACCACGATATTATCCAAAATATTACCATTATCAAAAGGTATTATGTCTATGACCGTAGGGATATTCGTTACATCTTCTATATTAAAAACTGACGTAAAAAATTCGTTTAGCAATGTAGCCATTTCCTTGTTTTCAGAAACTTGATCTCCGTTTACATTTTTCAAAGGCCCCAAGACACTTTTTGCTGGATTTCTATTATTTACGTATTGAAAGAATCGCTTGGGGTTTTCTTTACCGTCACGAGCTATGGAGATTTCAAATTCGCGCTTGGACTTTTTTATTACACTTTTCGCTTCACGCCTTAGAGATATGTAGTTGTTTCGTAACAAGAGAGTATCTTTATCGCACTTATATAGCCTATAAGCCCTATCTCTACTATTTATAATGTCTCCTACTCTAGATGTAAATCACAAGGGCATGTTTTTACTTTCGCACGCTTAATTTTGTACGGTACACATTCCTCATTTATAGTCCTAAATACCGTTTCGAACGATTCCCACATTAGTTTTGCGTTGGAGTTCCCCATTACGTTTTCCCGATTGACGTGTGAAAATTTATTTCGAAATTTACTAAAGTCTGCGTGCTGGAAGTTAGGAATTTTAGTCGAGTTAGTTGGTTTCGAGTGACTTACTGAGAGGACAAACTCAACCATATTGTGATCGCTATTGCTTAACGGTTCTATTACTTGAAGATCAGTAATTAGCCTATCATCCGTAGTTATTACTAAATAAGTCGTATTTCCGGTTCATCAGCATCTTCGAAACCTAAAACAGAAAACTTATTGCTTGTTATTACTGGTAGACAAGTCTTTGCTTTTCTCAATGGGGCTCCATTTCGCACTCGAACGAAGGGTTGGGAACTTGAGGAAGAGAGAGTGCTATCAGTACTATTTATATTATTAGTAGAAACTGAGGCAGGAGGGGTCGTAACTGGAGTCTCAAGGGATTCTAATTTTGCCGCCAGGAGCATCACGCTTTCTTCAAGTCTCACCCTGGCCTCCCTCTCACGTTCTAACTCGTTCCTCATCACTTCCATGCTTGAGCACCACCTGCAAACTAACTGTTCATTATTATTAGCCATTGTAAACGCGTAAGCAGCAAATTTCCCTTCACAGCGACTGCAAGTACTGGACGGGGGTGCCATGCTTTTAATTAGTTGAACAACAAAAAAAACACAAAAAACGAGCGTTTGGAAATTAATAAATTACAACGTAGGTCTATTGCGTTCTTGAAAGGCAGAAACAGGTTCTTGTAACACAAATTTTATATATATATAGATAATATATATATATATATATATATATATATATATATATATATATATTTATATGTGATGAATAAAACCACGAAGGAAAGGAAACACAAAATGGTGCTCAAGCGCTTTCGTCTAATGACATCCTCAGGGACACTGAAGTATAAAAAAGGTTAAGCCTATATATAGGTTACAGAAAGAAAAAAAGAAAAATAACATACATACACACACACACACATATATATATATATATATATATATACATACATCTCTATATACAAATACATACATACATACATACATACATACATATATATACAATAAACAGAGAAGTAAAAATAATAAAAAATTAAAAATTAAAACCTTAAAGGATTACCAATGAGGCGTACAGATTGTAAGGAAAAATATCGATTTTTAGCACAAGATCAAATGGATTATAAAAATACAAATTTATACTAGAACTCTGCCGGGTTTTAACACAATGCTGCCTATGGTCAGGTTTCGATATATATAAAAAAAAAAAAAAATAAAATAAATAAAATGCAAATTAAAAGTTAATCGATTTTTAGCACAAGATCAAATGGATTATAAAAATACAAAATTATAATAGAACTCTGTCCGGGTTTTAACACATTGCTGCCTATGGTCAGGTTTCGATATATATAAAAAAATAAAATGCAAATTAAAACTTAATAAAGTAGAAGACAAGTTTACCAAAGATTTAATGTTTTACACTTCTTATCTAAATCTACTTTAAAGGAATTCAACATAACAGGATCGAGTTGAAAAAGACCTTTGCTTATGTTGAAGTTATTTGAAAGTTGGATAATGGCAGACTCAAGAATATTTCTATTAACAATGTTGCTTGAATGGAATAAAACTGAAGCATTATTCCAATCAATACAGTGGGCTAACTCTGACAAATGGACAAAAAGGGCACTGGACAACTGTCCTGTTCTAACGGAATATTGATGCTGTTTTATACGTGTGTGCAAATCCTTTCCCGTCTGACCTATGTAAAAGGAATCACATTGTTTACAACGAATTTTATAGATAATGCCTGAATTATTTGTAGGGCTATTTTTTACTATGATATTTTTCACAATATTGTTATATGAAAATACTACATTAATATCCAAAAGTTTAAGTACATTAGCAATGCCTAAAAAGCCCGGAAAAATGGAAGTACTAAAATATTTTTTGACAAAGTACGAGTGTTAATATTGACACGATAGAAAGTTCGTTTTGCCTTGTTGAGACAAGATTCCATAAACGCAGATGGATAACACAAATCACTTCCAATACCGTTGATTTTTTCCAATTCGGCATCGATGTATTCCGGACTGGCGATCCTAAGGGCGCGGAGAAACATTGATGAAAATATGGCCTTCTTAATGGGGGTATCATGTCCCGAGTAAAAGTGTACGTAGGACAAATTGTTTGTCGTTTTCCGATAGATACTAAACTTAAAACCTGGGCTTTCCCTATGTACACGCACATCCAAAAATGGGATTGAATTGTCTTGCTCAACTGGCCCATGAATCGTGACCTGGATAGCTTCCTCCTTCAGTTAAATGATCAAGTCCCCTCCATTAAGTTTACTTTAGAAGTTGAGCAAGACAATTCAATCCCATTTTTGGATGTGCGTGTACATAGGGAAAGCCCAGGTTTTAAGTTTAGTATCTATCGGAAAACGACAAACAATTTGTCCTACGTACACTTTTACTCGAGACATGATACCCCCATTAAGAAGGCCATATTTTCATCAATGTTTCTCCGCGCCCTTAGGATCGCCAGTCCGGAATACATCGATGCCGAATTGGAAAAAATCAACGGTATTGGAAGTGATTTGTGTTATCCATCTGCGTTTATGGAATCTTGTCTCAACAAGGCAGAACGAACTTTCTATCGTGTCAATATTAACACTCGTACTTTGTCAAAAAATATTTTAGTACTTCCATTTTTCCCGGGCTTTTTAGGCATTGCTAATGTACTTAAACTTTTGGATATTAATGTAGTATTTTCATATAACAATATTGTGAAAAATATCATAGTAAAAAATAGCCCTACCAATAATTCAGGCATTATCTATAAAATTGGTTGTAAACAATGTGATTCCTTTTACATAGGTCAGACGGGAAAGGATTTGCACACACGTATAAAACAGCATCAATATTCCGTTAGAACAGGACAGTTGTCCAGTGCCCTTTTTGTCCATTTGTCAGAGTTAGCCCACTGTATTGATTGGAATAATGCTTCAGTTTTATTCCATTCAAGCAACATTGTTAATAGAAATATTCTTGAGTCTGCCATTATCCAACTTTCAAATAACTTCAACATAAGCAAAGGTCTTTTTCAACTCGATCCTGTTATGTTGAATTCCTTTAAAGCAGATTTAGATAAGAAGTGTAAAACATTAAATCTTTGGTAAACTTGTCTTCTACTTTATTAAGTTTTAATTTGCATTTTATTTTTTTATATATATCGAAACCTGACCATAGGCAGCAATGTGTTAAAACCCGGACAGAGTTCTATTATAATTTTGTATTTTTATAATCCATTTGATCTTGTGCTAAAAATCGATTAACTTTTAATTTGCATTTTATTTATTTTTTTTTATATATATCGAAACCTGACCATAGGCAGCATTGTGTTAAAACCCGGCAGAGTTCTAGTATAAATTTGTATTTTTATAATCCATTTGATCTTGTGCTAAAAATCGATATTTTTCCTTACAATCTGTACGCCTCATTGGTAATCCTTTAAGGTTTTAATTTTTAATTTTTTATTATTTTTACTTCTCTGTTTATTGTATATATATGTATGTATGTATGTATGTATGTATTTGTATATATAGATATGTATGTATATATATATATAATATATATATAATATATATATAGTGTGTGTGTGTGTGTATGTATGTTATTTTTCTTTTTTTCTTTCTGTAACCTATATATAGGCTTAACCTTTTTATATACTTCAGTGTTCCTGAGGATGTCATTAGACGAAAGCGCTTGAGCACCATTTTGTGTTTCCTTTCCTTCGTGGTTTTATTCATCGTAAATATTTTTCACGTGTTACCTTCGTGAAATAATTTTCATATTTATATGTATATATTTATATATATATTATATATTTATATATTTATATTTATATATTTATATTTATATTTATATATTTATATTTATATATATGTTAACCCCTCCGTCTATGGCCCTGGGTTGGTTCGGATCGACGGGGGTTCTAGTTACGGAGGCAAGCAACGGATATTTCTTCTATATACTTTTTTTCTATAACTTTCTAATTCTTTTCTCTCGCTTTATGGGGTCGACACTCTGTTAATTCTTTTCTTTCAATAATACTCTGATACTTCTACTTTCTTGACTAAATTCCTCTGAAGATAGCCCAACTCGAGGGGGGAAATAAAAAAAGTTTCTCTTACTGTAATTTTCTTCTTAAAAATTTACAGGTAGTGGTCTGAATTTTACAGGGGTAGAGGTTCGACCTCTTTCGACCATAGCTTAGGCCGGAATCTAAAAATATTAAGGAGGCAAGGGGCCTCTGCCCCCTCCCCGCAGCGAGGCTGCTAACAAGGGGAGTCTCTTAGCAGTGACCAAAGCAGAGAGCCGTAATGAAGTGTCCTCATTTTACAAATACATGTATAATATATAAGCCTGAATGTTGGGGAACGTCAGTTGGAGGTTAAGTTTTTCCCCTTTTAAACACGATCAGATGTTTGAAAGATTCCAATAAAGATTTTAAAAAAAATAAATAAAAATAAAAACTAATCTTTTTTTTTTTTGCCACGTCTTCATTTCTGAAGGCGATTTCATTTCATAGTCGTACACAAGTACAATTGAAGTACATGACTGAGTACATTTTTGTTTGGGTTTATTACAATTATGATTTCGATTATGGATTACTTCCCATTCGCTTATGATTGTCCCTTACAGTTCTATTAAAGAACATTCTTACATTATATATAAAGTCATTACATTCAATTATAGTTTCATTGAAGTACATTACGTCGTTACCATTCTTACAGTGTTTATATATATATATATATATATGGTTATATTATATGGTTAGATTATATGGTTAGATTATATGGTTAGATTATATGGTCAGATTATATGTTTAGATTATATATGGTTATTATATATGGTATTCTATATATGGTTATTAGTACAACACAAGTACATGAGACATGACAAGATAATTTATATACAACATAATATGTTATATTACATTATATGTTATAAATTTGGATCAGAGCGAAAGATGTTGTTTATCTTAGAATCGTTCAATTCTGCTGTGATTCGCGAATTCGACCACTCAACTACTGTAAGCCTAATGAATGTCTTGTGAGGGTGAACGCACTTAAAAGAAAAATATACATGTGGACGTATTTTACATGTAAGTAACAGAATAGGTTGTGTGCGTAATATAGACGCGCGTAAAATATGGACTGATAGGTTGATAGGTATCAGTAGACAATAGGTAGGAAACAACATAAATAATGATGTATAGAGAATGAAGTTTTTTCTTTTTATTATTATTATTATTATTATTCTTATTAAGGAATTTACCATACATTCAATACGGAAGATGTCCAAATACTAAACACGTGATTCAGTGTTCAAGGTATGGAAAACGTGAAGAGAATTAAGTTACTTTATGACGTCATAGTTATTGAATTTTGTACGTATAATACAAATCATTATTAGGAAGATTTACAAGAACGAATTAGAGGCAAAGAGTGGGCATTAATGACTAAGAAGTACAACTACGGGTTCCAATCCTGTTATATAGGGTTTTGACACGAACAAAAATAGGAAGCCACAAGTAAAATTATTATCCAAACTCGCGTTAAGCGATTTTGGTTCTTATGTAAAAATGAATATTGATTATTCATTGTCCACTTTTACATTGCTCTCCCCTTTTAAAAATGATATTTATACAATAATCTAATAGGGTACCATTAATACAATACAAATGAGAAAATAACATCCTAACTACTTCAAGTTAGATGACGAATTTTTTCTTTACATTACAAATTTTTATACAGAACAAGTGAGTTATTATATAATATAAAAAATTCAAAGATTAATACTTTAATTTACGCAAACAGAATAAAAGGATTAATACATTAATTTGGACAAACAATTAAGTTAGGCAAAGAATGGTATTGTTAATTTAAAAAAAAATTTCTGTGGGGAAAATTACATACATACTGAATAGTAGGTAAAAGGGAAAAATATAAATTATTTTCCAAAGTTACCCTGATCGTGCAGTCTATAACTAATTGTATTGACTATTGTAGGTAAAAATCGAATTACGTAATGGATGATGTATAGTCCTGTGGTCTAGTGTGTATGTGCGTGTATTAGATACAAAGTGTGTATCTTATAAATTTGAGGGATAGATTAGCTGAGAGGATTCTTAAATTAACTGAATAAACGCCTGAGCTTAAATTTATATATAGTAAGCAAAAATGCGTAGGACTATATAAATAGCATAGTTAGCACTTACACGCTATGAAATAGTTTATTGTGACACCCAATGATTTTAGCATAAGGTTTGTATATATATATATATATATATATATATATATATATATATATATATATATATAGTGCGCATACATGCGTGTGTATGTGTAGGGATTTGGGAGGTTTTTGAATTAACAAAGTTTAAAAATAATGTATAATAATTTAAGATGGGTTTAGGGTTATAAAATCTTTTGAGTCAATTATTGTTGTTATTATTATTATTATCATAAAATCCTTTAAGTTCAAGGTAGTATTTAAGTATTTAATTAAATCAGTTACACGTATTAAGGTAATAAAAAGAAATGTACTTAGAGGACTTACAATTGATGAAAGTAAATCTCACGGTTTAAAAATTGAATTTTGAAGATGGAATTAAATTCGACTAGTAACATTCCTAGCTATATATGAACTATATAACCATTAACATTAACCAGAAGTATCGGTACGATAATTGAATTAAGAAAATTAAGAATACAAATTAACAATAGAAACCAATTTATGCATTTTAATGAGCTAAACAATTTTATAATATTCTTAAAAATAAAAGTAAATCGAACCTTAGATGAGTTTCGGCCAAGAATAAAAAAGTTATTGAAATGGAAGGAAAGCATTTCGAACAATCTTTTCTTTTAATAATTTCAGGTAAATTTTACATTAAAAATTATTTTTATATCCTAAAAAAAATATTAAAAAGGTTTAATAATTTTTGCATGTTAAGTAGAAAAATCACACTGTTTCGTTAAATGTTGATAGAATTTGAATTATTTGATATTTTAGTCTGAAAACTTGTTTGCATATGATAAATACATATGTTTTATTGTGTAGAAGTTTTATTAAAATTAAATGACAAAAAAGAATAAACACAACTGAAATTTAGGGTATGTGCGGTCCTACGGGTAAATTTCCCGACCGTACAGAGCAAGATAAATTAGGTACATGATCGATTAATTATTACACTATTTCTGTCATCATATAATCGCAATAATTATAAAACTCGTTACCAACATTTGTAAAAACGGTCTTGGTTGCCAACAATAAAATATGTAATTTTACCTATATATTTATACGCAACAATGGCATGAAAAAGAAAAGACATCGGTCCATTTCCTTCTTACAACAAAACAAAGAAAGGTTAACTAAAGACGCAACCCGGTCAATTCAGGTTGAATTAAATTCCCTTTACAACAAAAAAAAAGGTTGAATTAAATTCTTAAATTACATTTTCTTAAATTAAATTCTCTTAACTTACAAAGAAAAAGTTGAATTCAATTGACTGCATTGAAATGACTTGGGACTTAAAAACTGACTTCTTAAAAACTAACTTCTTCAAAACTAACTGCTTCAAAACTAACTGCTTCAAAACTAACTGCTTCAAAACTAACTGCTTCAAAACTGGCTTCTTCAAAACTGGCTTCTTCAAAACTGGCTTCTTCAAAACTGGCTTCTTCAAAACTGGCTTCTTCAAAACTGACTTCTGTAATCTCTGGGGCGGTTGTCCCTCTTGGCGCAACCTTCTGACTTGACCTCTTGTCAAGTATTTCTATAAATCTCTGGGGGCGGTTGTCCATCTTGGCGCAACCTTCTGACTTGACCTCTTGCCAAGTATTTCTATGTCTCTGGGGGCGGTTGTCCATCTTGGCGCAACCTTCTGACTTGACCTCTTGTCAAGAATTTCTATAAATCTCTGGGGTTTGGTTATCCCTTTTGGATGCAACCAACTGAAAACTGATTTGCAACTTATTTGCAAATAAAACTGACTCGAAACTACTTCGAGTATCTTTATAAATCTCTGGGGTTTGGTTATCCCTTTTGGATGCAACCAACTGAAAACTGATTTGCAACTTATTTGCAAATAAAACTGACTCGAAACTACTTCGAGTATCTTTATAAATCTCTGGGGTTTGGTTGTCCCTCTTGGCGCAACCTTCTGAAAACTGATTTGCAACTTATTTGCAAATAAAACTGAATTGCAACTTATTTGCAACGAAAACTGACTTCAAAACTGACTTGCAACTTATTTGCAACGAAAACTGACTTCAAAACTGACTTGCAACTTATTTGCAACGAAAACTGACTTCAAAACTGACTTGCAACTTATTTGCAACGAAAACTGACTTGCAACTTATTTGCAACGAAAACTGACTTGCAACTTATTTGCAACGAAAACTGACTTCAAAACTGACTTGCAACTTCTTTGCAACTAAAACTGACTTCAAAACTGACTTGCAACTTCTTTGCAACTAAAACTGACTTCGAAACTGACTTGCAACTTATTTGCAACGAAAACTGACTTCGAAACTGACTTGCAACTTCTTTGCAACTAAAACTGACTTCAAAACTGACTTGCAACTTCTTTGCAACTAAAACTGACTTCAAAACTGACTTCAAATATCTCTCTAAATCTATAAACTCTCTATAAACACTCTCTCTCTTAATTTGCAAGTCAATTCAATTCAATAAATTGAAAAAAATTGTAAACAAAAATAAAAAAAATGTAAACAACATTTCACTCTAATGTACGCGAAGGTACTGTACTATTATGTTTGGTACATAAAATAAAATTATTCTATACTGAATATAATAGTGAAAATAACTCTGAAATTAACTCTCTCGGAAATTAACTCGCTCTGAAATTAACTCTCTCTGAAATTAACTCTCTCTGAAATTAACTGTCTCTGAAATTAACTCTCTCTGAAATTAACTCTCTCTGAAATTAACTCTCTCTGAAATTAACTCTCTCTGAAATTAACTCTCTCTGAAATTAACTCTCTTTGAAATTAACTCTCTTTGAAATTAACTCTCTTTGAAATTAACTCTCTTACATTTAACTTCTCTTACATTTAACTTCTCTTACATTTAACTTCTCTTACATTTAACTCTGTTACAATTACTGTTTCACTAAAAAAATGTATCACTGGTGTCTGAAATGTTCACTGTGTTTTGTGTAAATTCTGACTCGATACTCATTACACTGGGGAACAAATTTCAACTTTTTGTCTATTGAATTAGATTTGACAGTTAATTCTAGGTAATTTGGGTGCGCTGAGCACGAATATTTACTCGGTTTTGCTCTATCAGGTCCTGATTTTGCTCAACACCCCTCCTCTTTCGTCGTATTCATAAAAAGGTTTTTTTCTCAATACTCGCTGTCTTTTTGCAGTTACACATTATGCAACTAGGTTTTTATCTAGGTATTTGTACCTATTGTTATGGTATTGTTGTATTATGTATATTTTTATATGTAACACCCTAAAAATATTTTTAATTTTGTCATTTTTAACCCATTTTAATATTAGTAAATTAAGCTAAAAATATCATAGAATTCTAAAATTTTCTCGAGCGTTCCTGTTCTCTGTAGAGTATTCTAGAGGGACAACTAAAATATATAAAAGCGACTCGCTTCCAGAGTTAATCAGTCAATTCAATCAGTCAGTCAGTCAGTCAGTCAGTTGAGTTAGTTAATTAAGTTTGGGCATTAACATAATTTTGAATTGGCATATGATTTAGTGAGTAATTTTGTCATCGTGATTTAATATAGTTGATTTAATTAGACGTAATTTATATTGTACCTACTCATCCGTGTTTCTAGTTTAATTTCATAGATTGTAAGTACCTATTTCATAATAAGTACCTATTTAAACTAATTTTTGTGTTATATTTCAGATTTTCTTAAATTTATATGAATTAAGGGCTTTAAATACCTTTACAAATTGGCAGAACAATCAAGCAATATGTCATCAAGCACTAGAAAGTTCAAATGCAAAAACAACCCTGATTCCTTCTGTTATATATGTGGAAATTTTACACTTCCACATCAACGAGCAAATATAACTGACTTCGTAAAAAGAGCTTACTTAGCTTATTTTGGCATAAAACTGGGGGACCAAGATAAATCGTGGGCTCCACATAAAGCCTGCACTATATGCATTGAAAGACTGCGACATTGGACGAAGGGTTCGGATTCAAAAATACCTTTTAGAGTTCCGATGGTAAGTTTATGATTTCATAAAACTACGTAATTTAATCACTAGTATACTGTAACTTAACTAAATGTAATTGTAACTTAGGTACATAAAAAAAAAATTACAGAAAATGTTTATAAGAATCTCAAATATTGCATAAGGTTGAAACACATAGAAATGTTAAATGTTTGGGTGATAACTTTTGATAAAATTCATAAAAACAAGTCTCTCGTCGCTTTTGTTAACGCTTTACAATTTTTTTTCCATATCAGGTGTGACGAGAGCCTACTAACCACGAGACCGATTGCTACCTTTGCTTTGTCAAGACTTCGGGCTTCACTAAGAAAAATAAACATTGTATCGAATACCCAAATTTCGACACCGCGATACGACCTGTGCTACATTCAAATGAGATCCCCATTCCAAAATTTAAGGGTCTGCCAACTCAAGAATTAGTTGAAGATGTTCCTGAAAATATTGTTATGCACTTTGAGGAGTCAGACACCGATTTTGACCCCAGCGTATTTGAAAGTCAAAACGATCCGCAAAAGTTTAACCAGGCCGAGTTGAATGATCTTGTAAGGGATCTAAATTTGCCAAAAAAGGCTGCGGAAATTTTAGTTTCAAGACTTAAAGAGAAAAACTTGCTTACTTCAAACACATACATTTCATTTTACAGAAAAAGAGAAGAAGAACTTGTTAAATATTTTAGAACAGAGGATAGTTTAGTATATTGCTGCGACATAGTTGGTTTGTTAAAGAAGATGGGGGTTGAGTCTTACGATGCAAATGATTGGCGCTTGTTTTTAGACAGTTCGAAAAGAAGTCTTAAGTGTGTGTTGTTGCATAATGGCAATCTATACGGCTCGATACCGATTGGGCACTCAACAAAATTAAAAGAAAAGTATGAACATATAGAAAAGGTTTTAAATCTTATCAAATATAAGGAGCACGAGTGGATCATATGTGTTGACTTAAAAATGGTTAATTTTCTGCTAGGACAACAAGGAGGGTATACTAAATATCCCTGCTTCCTTTGCTTATGGGACAGCAGAGCCAAGGAAGAACATTATTTCAAACAAATCTGGCCAGCACGAACATCACTTACTGTCGGAGAAAAAAACGTAATTAATCCACCTTTAGTGAGCAGAGATAAAATCATATTTCCTCCTCTGCATATAAAACTAGGCCTCATTAAACAATATGTAAAAGCTTTAGATACGAACGGCGAGTGTTTCAAATACATAACTTCAAAATTTCCAAGTTTAAGTTATGAAAAAATCAAGGCGGGAATTTTCGACGGTCCACAAATAAGAACAATGATTAAAGACAGCAATTTTCCTAATGTCATGAATGAACGCGAAAAAAATGGCTGGTTCTCATTCGTGGACTTGATAGAAAACTTTTTAGGCAATTAGGGCAGATAACTACGAAGAAATCGTAAAAAACTTTTAAGGGACTACAAAGAGTTAGGTTGCAATATGAGCATAAAAATGCATTTTTTGAATAGCCATCTTGACCAATTTCCAAGTAATTTAGGTGATGTAAGTGACGAATAAGGGGAGAGATTCCACCAAGATATCAAAATTATGGAGGAACGGTACCAAGGCCGCTGGGATTCCCACATGATGGCTGATTACTGCTGGTGCTTGAAAAGAGACCTGCCATCAACAAGCAAATACGCTAGAAAGTCTTACAAAAGAAAATTTTTGCCACAGTGAAAGCTTCATATCTGTTTGTTTTTTTATTTTAAGTCATTTCTATCGTTATAATGTAATTTTACTGTAGTTTGAACTGCTTGTATTCATGAAACTTGAAAAAAAAATTTAACACATGACTTAATTTTTTAGTCCTAATTTGAAAAATCTGGAAAATGGCACATAGGCTGTCGACAAGAATTAGGACCTGATAGAGCCAAACCGAGTTGAAATTCGTATTCAGCGCACCCAAATTACCTACAATCAAGTGTCAGATATCATTCAATAAAATACGTGTTGCCCAGTGAATTATTAACTGTTAATAATACTGACTTTTCAAGTGTTTATAAATTACTTAAAAAAACAAAATGTACTTAACAAAAGTTCTACTGGCAAAATCCTCAGAGACGTGTCCTGAAGACGTCTTGCTGGCTACTTCTTCTTGGATGAAAACTAGGCGTGGAGAACTTGGAGTCGTGACACACCGGTCAAGGGTGGATGTTACGAACTAGAAGTCGTGACACGCCGGTCAAATGGTTTTATCCTGATGCAGGGTAATTTCTATCTTGGCCAAAGAGTGGCCTCTTCTTAAAATCATCTTCTTCTTAAAATAATCTTCTCATCCTGATGCAGGGTAATTTCTATCTTGGCCAAAGAGTGGCCTCTTCTTAAAATAATCTTCTTAAAATCTTCTTTTTATCCTGATGCAGGGTAATTTCTATCTTGGCCAAAGAGTGGCCTCTTCTTAAAATAATCTTCTTAAAATCTTCTTTTTATCCTGATGCAGGGTCGCCAGCTGTTAACCCCTCCGTCTATGGCCCTGGGTTGGTTCGGATCGACGGGGGTTCTAGTTACGGAGGCAAGCAACGGATATTTCTTCTATATACTTTTCTTCTATAACTTTCTAATTCTTTTCTCTCGCTTTATGGGGTCGACACTCTGTTAATTCTTTTCTTTCAATAATACTCTGATAATTCTACTTTCTTGACTAAATTCCTCTGAAGATAGCCCAACTCGAGGGGGAAAATAAAAAAAGTTTCTCTTACTGTAATTTTCTTCTTAAAAATTTACAGGTAGTGGTCTGAATTTTACAGGGGTAGAGGTTCGACCTCTTTCGACCATAGCTCAGGCCGGAATCTAAAAATATTAAGGAGGCAAGGTGCCTCTGCCCCCTCCCCGCAGCGAGGCTGCTAACAAGGGGAGTCTCTTAGCAGTGACCAAAGCAGAGAGCCGTAATGAAGTGTCCTCATTTTACAAATACATGTATAATATATAAGCCTGAATGTTGGGGAACGGCAGTTGGAGGTTAAGTTTCCCCCTTTTAAACACGATCAGATGTTTGAAAGATTCCAATAAAGATTTAAAAAAAAAATAAATAAAAATAAAAACTAATCTTTTTTTTTTTTGCCACGTCTTCATTTCTGAAGGCGATTTCATTTCATAGTCGTACACAAGTACAATTGAAGTACATGACTGAGTACATTTTTGTTTGGGTTTATTACAATTATGATTTCGATTATGGATTACTTCCCATTCGCTTATGATTGTCCCTTACAGTTCTATTAAAGTACATTCTTACATTATATATAAAGTCATTACATTCAATTATAGTTTCATTGAAGTACATTACGTCGTTACCATTCTTACAGTGTTTTTATATATATATATATATATTTATATTATATGGTTAGATTATATGGTTAGATTATATGGTCAGATTATATGGTCAGATTATATGGTCAGATTATATGGTTAGATTATATATGGTTATTATATATGGTTATTCTATATATGGTTATTAGTACAACACAAGTACATGAGACATGACAAGATAATTTATATACATCATAATATGTTATATTACATTATATGTTATAAATTTGGATCAGAGCGAAAGATGTTGTTTATCTTAGAAACGTTCAATTCTGCTGTGATTCGCGAATTCGACCACTCAACTACTGTAAGCCTAATGAATGTCTTGTGAGGGTGAACGCACTTAAAAGAAAAAAAGAAAAAAATACATGTGGACGTATTTTACATGTAAGTAACAGAATAGGTTGTGTGCGTAATATAGACGCGCGTAAAATATGGACTGATAGGTTGATAGGTATCAGCAGACAATAGGTAGGAAACAACATAAATAATGATGTATAGAGAATGAAGTTTTTTCTTTTTATTATTATTATTATTATTATTCTTATTAAGGAATTTACCATACATTCAATACGGAAGATGTCCAAATACTAAACACGTGATTCAGTGTTCAAGGTATGGAAAACGTGAAGAGAATTAAGTTACTTTATGACGTCATAGTTATTGAATTTTGTACGTATAATACAAATCATTATTAGGAAGATTTACAAGAACGAATTAGAGGCAAAGAATGGGCATTAATGACTAAGAAGTACAACTACGGGTTCCAATCCTGTTATATGCAATGTGTATGCATAATCTAGGGACGAGGGTGAAATGCAAGACAATCATAATTAATTAATAACTTCTATAACAAATAAAAATGGATACGACTAAACCATAGGTATGGTAGATCGTAGGGTTTTGACACGAACAAAAATAGGAAGCCACAAGTAAAATTATTATCCAAACTCGCGTTAAGCGATTTTGGTTCTTATGTAAAAATGAATATTGATTATTCATTGTCCATTTTTACATATATATATTTATATTTATATATATATATTTGTATATATATATATTTATACATAAATATATGTAATATATATATATATATATATATATATTATATATATATATATATATATATATATATATATATATATTTACATATATTTATGTATATATATATTTAAATATATTTATTTATATATATATATATATTTATATATATATTTATATATTTATATATATTTATTTTTATATATATATATTTATATATTTATATATATGTTTATATATTCAATAGGAATATGAAAACAAGAGATACGACTCTCAACATTTATTGGCCAAACGTTTCGGTCCACTCAGGGGCCATCTTCAGTGACTAAATAGAAGCATCTAAAAATAATCATAAAACTAAAGTAAATACAAATGTCAAACTGTACGATAATAAAATCTAACACAAAAAAAGTTAAAAAATTGTTAAAAACTATCTGGATTATAAAACAAAATAAAAGTAAAATTAAAACAAACTAAAATTTCAAAAATTAAAAGTTTAAAAATGTTAAGTTTAAAATTTAAAAATTTAAAAAGGACTAACCTGGATGGTAAAAGTTACAAATAACAAGTGGAGAGAAAGGAAAAAACAACTTAAGTTAGTGCGTTGGTTGCGTTTAAAAGGTGTTGGTTGGTTAGGAAGTATGTAATTTTATCGAGGAAAGGCTATCGTTTAGTTCAGGATTTAATTTCTTGATAAAAAGGGATTCTAAAATTTTAAGATCAAGTGAATTAGGAGCAGACGACAAAATAGCAAAGGAGTCCTGGGGGCACGGGTGGTCATGGGTCTCTGAATGATGCCGAATAGCAGAGGATTCAGGAGTGGAAAGAGGGCGAGAAATTCGATAAGAAAAAACCCAAATGCTTCGAAATCCTAAGTTTTAACTGTAGGGCAGTCTGCCCCACATAACGACTTTGGCAGGTCGCACATGTATATAAATAAATAACAAAGGATCTCAAAAGCACGGGGAGGTGATCTTTATGGCGAAAAAAGGATTGCAGAGAATTGGAATTAGAATTAATGATTATAAAGTCGCATTGAGGGAAGTGTCTGTCCAAAATAGAGTGGACATCTTTATTAAGTTGAAAAGTTAGTTGGTCTAAAAATGGAAGCTTAAGATAAACCTTCTGTTTCGGAACCGTGGAGTGAATTATTTTAGGTGAATATAGGTTATTTAAAAATTTAGAAATTAAAGCCTCAAAAGTCAAAGTACAATAAAAATTAAAGTTGAAAAATCTCTTAAGATACTGAATTTCTAAGTCAAATAAAGACCAACTTGAACAAAGGTGATAGGCTCTAAAAATACGACTTTTAATACTAGCCAGCTTAAAACTAAGTGGAATATTGCTGAAAAAATGAGTACCGAGTTGGGTAGTAGTTGGTTTTCTGTATACTTGTGTTGAGAAGCCTATACTGTGTTTATTTATGGTAACATCAAGAAACGAAATTTTATTGTGTTGTTCTACTTCCATAGAGAATTTAATATTAGGATGCTTAGTATTAATGTAATTTAAAAATAAAGGGGCATGATCTTTATGCTTAAAGATGACAAAACAATCATCTACATAACGTTTAAATAAAATAGGTTTAAAATCAAGCGGGCAATCCCTCAGCCACTTTTCCTCGTGAAAACAAAGAAAACTGTTAGCAAAGGACGGACCAAGGGGCGAACCCATTGCCATTCCCTCGTGCTGGTGGAAAAGTTCCTTATTAAAAAAGAATATAGTATCCTGGACTGATAACTTTAAAAGTTTTGAAAACAATTGTCTGCTTAATCCCAAAATGTCATTAGTTCTACTAATGACATTTTGGGATTAAGCAGACAATTGTTTTCAAAACTTTTAAAGTTATCAGTCCAGGATACTATATTCTTTTTTAATAAGGAACTTTTCCACCAGCACGAGGGAATGGCAATGGGTTTGCCCCTTGGTCCGTCCTTTGCTAACAGTTTTCTTTGTTTTCACGAGGAAAAGTGGCTGAGGGATTGCCCGCTTGATTTTAAACCTATTTTATTTAAACGTTATGTAGATGATTGTTTTGTCATCTTTAAGCATAAAGATCATGCCCCTTTATTTTTAAATTACATTAATACTAAGCATCCTAATATTAAATTCTCTATGGAAGTAGAACAACACAATAAAATTTCGTTTCTTGATGTTACCATAAATAAACACAGTATAGGCTTCTCAACACAAGTATACAGAAAACCAACTACTACCCAACTCGGTACTCATTTTTTCAGCAATATTCCACTTAGTTTTAAGCTGGCTAGTATTAAAAGTCGTATTTTTAGAGCCTATCACCTTTGTTCAAGTTGGTCTTTATTTGACTTAGAAATTCAGTATCTTAAGAGATTTTTCAACTTTAATTTTTATTGTACTTTGACTTTTGAGGCTTTAATTTCTAAATTTTTAAATAACCTATATTCACCTAAAATAATTCACTCCACGGTTCCGAAACAGAAGGTTTATCTTAAGCTTCCATTTTTAGACCAACTAACTTTTCAACTTAATAAAGATGTCCACTCTATTTTGGACAGACACTTCCCTCAATGCGACTTTATAATCATTAATTCTAATTCCAATTCTCTGCAATCCTTTTTTCGCCATAAAGATCACCTCCCCGTGCTTTTGAGATCCTTTGTTATTTATTTATATACATGTGCGACCTGCCAAAGTCGTTATGTGGGGCAGACTGCCCTACAGTTAAAACTTAGGATTTCGAAGCATTTGGGTTTTTTCTTATCGAATTTCTCGCCCTCTTTCCACTCCTGAATCCTCTGCTATTCGGCATCATTCAGAGACCCATGACCACCCGTGCCCCCAGGACTCCTTTGCTATTTTGTCGTCTGCTCCTAATTCACTTGATCTTAAAATTTTAGAATCCCTTTTTATCAAGAAATTAAATCCTGAACTAAACGATAGCCTTTCCTCGATAAAATTACATACTTCCTAACCAACCAACACCTTTTAAACGCAACCAACGCACTAACTTAAGTTGTTTTTTCCTTTCTCTCCACTTGTTATTTGTAACTTTTACCATCCAGGTTAGTCCTTTTTAAATTTTAAACTTAACATTTTTAAACTTTTAATTTTTGAAATTTTAGTTTGTTTTAATTTTACTTTTATTTTGTTTTATAATCCAGATAGTTTTTTAACAATTTTTTAACTTTTTTTGTGTTAGATTTTATTATCGTACAGTTTGACATTTGTATTTACTTTAGTTTTATGATTATTTTTAGATGCTTCTATTTAGTCACTGAAGATGGCCCCTGAGTGGACCGAAACGTTTGGCCAATAAATGTTGAGAGTCGTATCTCTTGTTTTCATATTCCTATTGAGGATAAGGTTCCCGAAGAACATTTCTATCGTAACTATTTATATATTTATATATATATTTATATATATTTATATATATGTATATATATATATTTATTATATATATATATATATTTATATATATATATATATATATATATATATATATATATATATATATATATATATATATATATATATATATATATATGTAAAAATGAACAATGAATAATCAATATTCATTTTTACATAAGAACCAAAATCGCTTAACGCGAGTTTGGATAAATATTTTATTTGTAGCTTTCTACTTTTGTTTGTGTCATAACCCTACGATCTACCATTTCTATGGTTTAGTCGTATTCATTTTCCATTTTTATTATAATTAATTATGGTTGTCTTGCATCTCACCCTCGACCCTAGATTATGCATACACATTGCATATAACAGGATTGGAACCCGTGGTTGTACTGCTTAGTCATTAATACCCACTCTTTGTCTCTAATTCGTTCTTGTAAATCTTCCTAATAATGATTTGTACTATACGTACAAATTCAATAACTATGACGTCACATTTTCCCGTCATTAATTTCCCTTCATCATATCTCTAGTATGCAATGTATGATAAATTCTTTACTGATAATGTTGTGGTGTTATGTAGTATAAATATTATTATTCAACCATATTCGTCTATACGTCCATATCTTATCTTGACCATTACCCTATATAAATTTTATTAAATATTCATTTTTACTCGTGTCAGTCTATGAAACGCAAAACTTTACTCATTCGCTCGTAAACGCACAAATACGTTCTCGTATTTTTATTTTTTTTATTTATATCACCTCCCGCAATGAACTCGAAAATGCTTAGGTAAGTGATCGAATTCGCTAATCACTGCAAAATCGAACGCTTCTAAGATAAATATCTCCTCTCGCTCCGATTCAAATTTATAACATATTATAACATAATATAACATATTATGTTGTATATAAATGCATACCGTATGTGCCCATGTACTTTGTATTATATTTCTAACATCTTAATTGTCTATTAATATGAAACACTGTAAAAACAAAAGAAAGTTATAGTAACTGTTTAATTGTAATTAACTGTAATCCTTTAATTTAATATAACGTAATGTACTTTAATGAAACTGTAATTAATTATTTGTAATGTACTTCAATGAAACTGTAATTGAATGTAATGACTTAATATATAATGTAAGAATGTACTTCAATGAAACTGTAATTGAATGTAATGACTTAATATATAATGTAAGAATGTACTTCAATGAAACTGTAATTGAATGTAATGACTTAATATATAATGTAAGAATGTACTTTAATAGAACTGTAATGGACAATCATAAGCGAATGTGAAGTAATCCATAATTGTAGTCGTAATTGTAATGAACCAAAATTAATACGTACTCAGTCATGTACTCAAATTGTACTTATGTACTACTATGAAATTATATCGCCTTCATAAATGTAGACTCGGCGAAAAAATACAAATTAGTTTTTTATTTTTATTTTTTTTATTTTTTTTATTTGGAATTTTTCAAACATCTGATCATGTGTTTAAAAGTGGGGAACTTAACCTTCAACTGCCTTCCCCCAATATTTAGGCTTATATTATACATGTATTTGTAAAATGAACTTCACTTCATTACGGGACTCTGCTTTGGTCACTGCTACGAGATTCCCTTGTTAGCAGCCTCGCTGCGGGGAGGGGGCAGAGGCCCCTTGCCTCCTTAACTTTTTAGATTCCGGCCTGAGCCATATTCGAAAGAGGTCGAACCTCTACCTCTGTAAAATTCAGACCACTACCTGTACATTTTTAAGAAGTAAATTACAGTAAGAGAAACTTTTTATTTTCCCCCTCGAGTTTGGCTATCTTCAGAAGAACTTAGTCAGTAAAGTCGATAAGTTATAAAAGAAAAGTCGATAATTTTAGTCTCAGAGAAAGTATCAGAGTATTATAGCAAGAGAAGAATTAATAACTGTCGACCCCATAAAGCGAGAGAAAAGAATTAGAATGTTATAGAAGAAATATCCGTTGCTGCCTCCCAACTAGAACCCCCGTCAATTCGAACCACCCAGGGCCATAGACGGAGGGGTTAACAAACTGTCGACCCTATAGCCAGGATAAACATTTGGCGACCCTACTACCAAGATTAGAAGAAGATTTTAAGAAGAGGATTTTAACAACTGGCGACCCTTTTCCCAGGATAAGAAAGAGACAACCCAAGCACCATAGAAGATATTGCCATAACAGTCTGGCGAGTCTGTAGCCAAGAGTTTAACAAGAGGCGACCCACCATTTGACCGGCGTGTCACGACTTCCAGTTCGTAACATCCACCCTTGAACCGGTGTGTCCCGACTCCAAGTTCTCCACGCCTAGTTTTCATCCAAGAAGAAGTAGCCAGCAAGACACGACTTCAGGACACGTCTCTAAGGATTTCGCCGTAGAAATTTTGTTAAGTACAGAGTTGGTTTTTTTAAGTAATTTGTAAACATTTGAAAAGTCAGTATTATTAACAGTTAATAATGAGTATGAAGCCAGAATTTAACACAAAACACAGTGAACACTTCAGACACCAGTGCTACATTTTTTTTAGTGAAACAGTAATTTTCACAGAAGTTAAAAGTAACAGAAGTTAAAAGTAACAGAAGTTAAAAGTAACATAAGTTAAAAGTAACAGAAAGAGTTAATTTCAGAGAGTTAATTTCACTATTATATTCAGTATAGAATAATTTTATTTTATGTACCATACATAATAGTACCGTACCTTCGCGTACATTAGATTGAAATATTGTTTACATTTTTTATTTTTGTTTACAATTTTTTTAAATTATTGAATTGAATTGACTTGCAAATTAAGAAAGAGAGAGTTTATAGAGAGTTTATCGTTTACAGAGATACTTGATTGCATTTCAAGTAAGTCGGTTGCACCAAGAGGGACAACCAAACCCCAGAGGTTAATAGTCTCCACTTGATAGAGATCAAGTGCAGTCATTTTCCATTTTCAGTTAATTTCAAGTTAGAAGGTTGCATCCAGAGGGACAACCGCCCCAGAGATTACAGAAGTATTTGAAGTCAGTTTTGAAGTCAGTTTTGAAGTCAGTTTTGAAGTCAATTTCAAGTCCCAAGTCATTTCAATGCAGTCAATTGAATTCAACTTTCTTTGTAGTTTAAGAGAATTTAATTTAAGAAAATGTAATTTAAGAATTTAATTCAACCTTTTTTTTGTTGTTTAAGAGAATTTAATTCAACCTTTTTTTTGTTGTTTAAGAGAACTTAATTCAACCTTTTTTTTGTTGTAAAAGAGAATTTAATTCAACCTGAATTGACCGGGTTGCGTCTTTAGTTTAACCTTTTTTTTACAAATGTTTGTAACGAGTTTTATAATTATTATGATTATATGATGACAGAAATAGTGTAATAATTAATCGATCATGTACCTAATTTATCCTGCTCTGTACGGTCGGGAAATTTACCTGTATGACCGCACATACCCTAAATTTCAGTCATTTAATTTTAATAAAACTTCTACACAATAAAACATATGTATTTATCTATATGCAAACAAGTTTTCAGACTAAAATATCAAAAAAATTCAAATTCTATCAACATTTAACGAAACAGTATGATTTTTCTACTTAAAATGCAAAAATTATTAAACCTTTTTAATATTTTTTTATTATATAAAAATAATTTTTAATGTAAAATTTACCTGAAATTATTAAAAGAAAAGATTGTTCGAAATGCTTTCCTTCCATTTCACTAACTTTTTTATTCTTGGCCGAAACTCATCTAAGGTTCGATTTACTTTTATTTTTAAGAATATTATAAAATTATGTTTTGCTCATTAAAATGCATAAATTGATTTCTATTTTTAATTTGTATTCTTAATTTTCTTAATTCAATTATCGTACCGATACTTCTGGTTAATGTTAATGCTTATATAGTTCATATATAGCTAGGAATGTTACTAGTCGAATTTAATTCCACCTTCAAAATTTTATTTTTAATACCGCTAGATTTACTTTCATTAATTGTAAGGTCCTCTAAGTTCGTTTTTTTAATGACCTTATACGTGTAACAGATTAATTATGTAAAATCTATAATCCTAATTGAATTTTACTACTTTTGACACATATTCGAATTCATTTACCTTCCGTACCTCCATTCACTTTTGCATTAAAACTCGTATGCAAACATCATCATCATAATACATCATAATTATTGCTTACTATACAGGGTGTCCCAAAGGTCCCTATCTATTTTGTTGAAATAGGCTGAATTTCAAATAAATGTCACACTGACCTGAATACAGATGTATTTCTATACAAATTACAAGTATTACACCATCAAAATCTTTAATTAGTAGTTTCCATATGTGCTCCATCTGTATCTCTGCAAATCTCAAAGCGGTCAGCTGCATTGCGGAACACATTTCCGAGCATTTCAGGGATTATTTTCTCAACTGCTTGCCTAATGCGATCTCGCAGATCTGGTAAGTCTCGAATATTTCTGCGATAGACCTCTGATTTAATTAAACCCCAAGCAAAGAAATCCAATGGGGTCAAATCCGGAGATCGCGCTGCCCAGGCCCTATTTCCCCCACGTCCAACCCAACGATTTGGAAAACGCTCGTTTAGGTATGTCTGAACAATTCTGGCATAATGACATGGTGCCCCATCCTGCAGAAAGACTACATTGTCGAGAATGCCATCTTCAAGAAGTTGAGGTTCTAAAATTAATTAAAAATTAAAAAATTTAAAAATAATTAAAATAGAAATCTAATGCATGTATTTGTCTAGAAAGGTGCATGCAATCATGTCATTAAAACATTCATTTGAAATTCAGCCTATTTCAACAAAATAGATAGGGATTTTTGGGACACCCTGTATATAAATTCTCGCTCATGCATTTATTAAGTTATTTTATCTGTTCCTTAAAGTATATATATAAATATATAATCCTAATCCACCAATGATCCCTAATGATCTAGTTCTTCACGAGATGAACAAATTACTCTCATACTCTACATATTGTACCGACTCACTCATCTACAGATGCTTCTTACCAATATTTATAGATGCATATGCACACTGACGTATAACTTCAACTATTCAACTATAAATCCCCTTTCTCCTTTTGGACGTATCACCAACCACTACAATCTGTACCCAATAAACATAAATACACACTTGACCACAGGTCTATACATCATCGATTACGTAATTCTATTTTTACCTACAATAGTCAATAAAATTAGTTTATGAATTGTACTATCATGGTAACCTTGAAAATCCATGAACTTTAAAATTTATATTTTTTCCTTTTACCTATTCATTATGAATGTAATTTTCCCCACAGAAAAATAAAATTTTGCTAAAAATTTTACAATATCATTCTTTGTCTAACTTAATTGTTTGTCGAAATTAATGTATGAATCCTATTATTCTGTTTGCATAAATTAAAGTATTAATCTTTGAATTTTTTATATTTTATAAGCAAGTGTCATTTTAAAGATTTGCTTACTCTGCATTGTACTCAAACACCCGAACTCACTTGTTCTGTATAAAAATTTGTAATGTAAAGAAAAATTCGTCATCTAACTTGAATTAGTTAGGATGTTATTTTCTCATTTATATTGTATTAATTGTACCCTATTATATTATTGTATACATATTTTAAAGGGAAGAGCAATGTAAAAATGAACAATGAATAATCAATATTCATTTTTACATAAGAACCAAAATCGTTTAACGCGAGTTTGGATAAAAATTTTATTTGTAGCTTTCTACTTTTGTTTGTGTCATAACCCTACGATCTACCATTTCTATGGTTTAGTCGTATTCATTTTCCATCTTTCATTTGTTATAGAATTTATTATAATTAATTATGGTTGTCTTGCATCTCACCCTCGACCCTAGATTATGCATACACATTGCATATAACAGGATTGGAACCCGTAGTTGTACTTCTTAGTCATTAATACCCACTCTTTGTCTCTAATTCGTTCTTGTAAATCTTCCTAATAATGATTTGTACTAAAATAACTATGACGTCACATTTTCCCGTCATTAATTTCCCTTCATCATATCTCTAGTATGCAATGTATGGTAAATTCTTTAATATTAACGTTGTGGTGTTATGTAGTATAAATATTATTATTCAACCATATTCGTCTATACGTCCATATCTTATCTTGACCATTACCCTATATAAATTTTATTAAATATTCATTTTTACTCGTGCAGTCTATGAAACGCAAAACTTTAATCATTCGTTCGAAAACGCACAAATACGTTCTCGTATTATTTTTTTATTTTTATTTTTAATTATATCACTGCCCGCAATGAACTCGAAAATGCTTAGGTAAGTGATCGAATTCGCTAATCACTGCAAAATCGAAAGCTTCTAAGATAAATATCTCCTCTCCCTCCGATTCAAATTTATAACATATTATAACATAATATAACATATTATGTTGTATATAAATCCATACCGTATGTGCCCATGT
>JAJOZX010004861.1:67500-75000 GCA_023014485.1 Bathynomus jamesi | reverse complement strand
CATCCTGTTTCATCGATAGTTCTCAATAAGTAATCTAAACCTGATCTAGGCCATACTTTATAATCGAATTCAGAAATTAATTTCCTAGCACTATAACCTTTTTCAACTCTATAATGCTTTTTTAATTATTTTATCTTCATGTGAGAATAGCATATTTAGAGGTATTCACAAAAAATTTTAAATCTAAATAAATTCTGAAAATGAGAAAAAAGATATTAGAAAATGAGAAAAACTGAAATTTTCGCAATCTGTAAAAATAACCGCATAACTGCTAAAATATTTAAAATAAAGTTATAAAATTATCACAGATTATTTATGAGCCTTTTATTTATTAAGCGTAAAAAAATATTTGAAATCTCTCAAATTGTGCATTTTATAGAGATTTCAAATTGGCCTAGTTTTTCCTGACAGACCCTGTATATTTATATATCAATATATATATATATATAAATATATATATAAATATATATAAATATATATATATAAATATATATAAATATATATATAAATATATATATATATATATATAAATAACGTAAAGAACGACGCTTGTATAGGAGATATTCCGCGCAAGATGAGAGAGAGAGAACGAAACAAATGAAAAAAGGAGGTAACCACCAGGGAATCGAACCCGGGATCTTCCGATCGCCGGTCAGATATGATAACCATTACACCATGGGCCTCACTCATTCAAATGCCGTAATTCTTCTACATACGCGCAGAGACCAATGCCCCAAGGGGGCACCTCCCGCATGCCGTTACATTATATACATTTAACTGCAAACACGCAGTATAATTAACGTAAAGAACGACGCTTGTATAGGAATATCTCCTATATAAGCGTCGTTCTTTACGTTAATTTTACTGCGTGTTTGCAGTTAAATGTATATAATGTTACGGCATGCGGGAGGTGCCCCCTTGGGGCATTGATTTCTGCGCGTATGTAGAAGAATTACGGCATTTGAATGAGTGAGGCCCATGGTGTAATGGTTATCATATCTGACCGGCAATCGGAAGATCCCGGGTTCGATTCCCGGGTGGTTACCTCATTTTTTTATTTGTTTCGCTCTCTCTCTCTCTCATCTTGCGCGGAATATCTCCTATACAAGCGTCGTTCTTTACGTTAATTATACTGCGTGTTTGCAGTTAAATGTATATAATGTTACGGCATGCGGGAGGTGCCCCCTTGGGGCATTGGTTTCTGCGCGTATGTAGAAGAATTACGGCATTTGAATGAATGATGCCTATGGTGTAATGGTTATCATATCTGACCGGCAATCGGAAGATCCCGGGTTCGATTCCCGGGTGGTTACCTCATTTTTTCATTTGTTTCGTTCTCTCTCTCTCATCTTGCGCGGAATATCTCCTATACAAGCGTCGTTCTTTACGTTAATTATACTGCGTGTTTGCAGTTAAATGTATGTAATGTTACGGCATGCGAGAGGTGCCGGCTAGCCCTGTTCAAAAATCAACTGTTTCTTATTTTCATAGGTTTCTGTACTTTCTCCCATGCTTTTTGACCTGAAAAGGCCGAAAATCACAACCATTTTGACCTAGGTTGTTGGGAAGCATTGCCGCATGGAGCTTTAAGTTTTCTGCCTTGAAATCGGCCAAAAGCACCAGTTCCGGGGTCCCTTGAATCATGTTTTGCACTATAACTTTTTATCTAAACAAGATAGAGCAACAAAATAGGCACCAAATTAAAGTGTTTTTAATCCTCTTTCTAACTTATACAATTATGATAGTCTTGGAACAAGAAATGGCACATTGGTACATACAAAGATTTCAGAAATATCACAAAATTCGTTTTCTCACATCAAGGCAGACAAGGCGCCTATTCATGACACAAATTTGAGATTAACATTTTGTCACAAGTCTAATCGATCAAGAAGTGAAAGCATTACATGATGATTAATTTCATAATGACATTTACACAGTCAGTTGTTGAGAGTTTGTTTCTTGAAGCTGTCAAAGCGGCGTCTGTTGAACCACAGCTTGAAGGAGATAGTCCCTTTGCTTGGCATCTGTTGTTATGACATTTGCAAAGTCGCTCATCATCTTGACACCACGTTCAGCAATGTCATTCACCGCTTTCAGATCTTAACATAGTCCAACGCTTTTCTGTAGTCCTCATTCGTGGCCAAGACGTGACAGGTTCCAGAAGCCACTCGGATCCAATGTTCAGTGTGTCAGCAGGAAAGTGATTCTGGGCCAATGAGATCAACCAGGGTGGTCTTAGCTGTGACTCTCTGGAATAGAGGCTTTCCTGTTCTGAAGCTGTCTGGCTTCTCAGTGGCATGTAACTGGGCAGCAATGTCGTGCTTCAATGCGTCACTCAATCTACTGCTGAACAGGGCAAATGGCACGACTTCCTGCGTCAGGTACCATTTGTGGTTTTCCATCTTATTAAGTACTGCATCAGCAAGCTCTGGGTCAGTTTTCTTGTACTTCAACATGTCCTGGATTAGACTTAGATCATTCACGGGAGCATCTGCAGCAGACATTGACATCATCCATACAGGAGTGTAGAACAGCGCAAGGAGGTGTTGAGTCTTTCCAGCTTTGATACAGTGTCTTCGTCGTACTCAAGTTGATCTGCAAACATCAGCATTTTCATGGAGTACAGGTTTCTGGCCATCCATCTGGCCTGATGAATGGCGCCTGGTCGACTCCAGTGAATACCTCGAGGAGGCGTTCCCCAAGAACAATGACTGTCAGTTCAGCCATTTCCTGTAGTCGGCTCTTGGAAGCCCTTCTCCTGTTAGAATGTCTTGGAGTATTTCTTCACTGTTCTTCTTCTTTTCCTTCAGCCATTTGCTGTTGATAGCCAGCATCTTTGGGTTTTCCTTGGACAAGTCCGTCCAAACATCCTTCAGATGCTCAAACCAGGGATTATGGCCCCTTCACCTTCCCAAACTGCTCCTACTAGGATTTCCAGGATGTGATGTCGACAGGCCAGATAAACACCTTTTTGTTCAGCATTTTCTCTAGCAGTTTGGCAGCTCCTCTGTGAACTCCACTGTTACTGGATGTAGTGTCAAAAACAAGGGCAGTAACATTATCCGTAAGTTCCCATGTCTCCAGTAAATCCATTGAAGCCTCAGCCTGAGCTGTGCCAGAAGAATTGTCGATGACAGGTACTCCCAAAACTTTCCTTCAGTGTATGAAGGTGGACCAGACACTAGCACAGCCGAAGTCTCTGAGGTACTTCCAGGTTCACTGCCCAAGACATCTTTGAGCAACTTTCCATCCCAGTGTAAGGCAGCGTACTGTGGGGTTTTTCACAAAACTTGGACATGTGACTCGGCTGATATTATACCTGGACAGCATTCTGTTGCGACGTGTTGTTGAGGTTGAGATGACGAAGTTATCCAGATCAGCCCCTCCAGCTTTCAAGGTGGCAGAAACCATGGCAGTAACTTGATTGTCTGATAAACCAAGACGATCAGCTGTATTGCAGATGACATCACATTCCATGACCTTCCTTGGAAACGTCAAAGTCACTAGTCACAGTGTCTTGATGGTGAGAACATCCAGGACGAGGCTGATGGTAATCCATGTCCTCTGTGTTAGCGTCGTTGTCAGTTGAGTCACCCCAGGTAATGTCATCCCATGAACAACTGCCTCTTGTTCTGCTGCAGCTGTAAAATAGTACAACATGTTAAGACAGTAATTGTTAAGTACATGCTAAATATCGCAATGGAGTAAAACTTAAAACTTTTTGTGACATTCAAAGTAATTAGTTTTACCTTGTTCTTGTCTATGCTGCAGTCTTTCATTCCTCGCTGCTTGCTGCAGGGATCTTGTCTCAAAAATCTTGTCATGACCAGACATATGACCTTTCCTCTCAGTCTTTTGGTCTTCGTAGAACCTGATATCCTCATCTTTCTTCTCTCTGGATAGCAGTCTGTTGTTCTGTATTTCCTGGATTGCATCTGGAGCTCCTATATCGAACAGGCTGTCTAATTCCAGCACAAATGCTCCTCTTTTTCCTCCAGGGTTACTTGCTCTTCTTTGTGCTTTCACCAGAGCACGATGTTTCTCATGTAGTTTCATGAAGAGCTTCATTGCGTGTAATTGGTCATTGTCTTGATCCTAGCCATCTGCCAGAATGGATGATAGATTCAACTGTTTCATATGCAAGGTTAGAACCATGGGCCCTCCTGCATTTTCCGGTAAATTCTGAAGATTAGGAAATACTGGAACGCCTGTCTGTGGTGGGAAGCTGGGAACCACTGATAAAAGCTGAAGGGTATCCAACAGGAAAGTTTCAGTGAGAGATCTGGTAGATGGCCCAGTTGACACCTGCCTGTGGACAGTACGTGGAGGTTCTGAGATATCAACTGTGCGCCCACGGAGCTCCTTCAGCTCCTTGCTTAATGCCATTGTGAAGTTGTAACTTGTAGATGGTTTCTAGATCTCTGATTGAGTTTCTGTTGTTCCTGAAAAATGATAGATTAATTTATATTATTATTATTATCATTATTAATTATTATTTATTATTATTATTATTATTATTATTATTATTATTATATTATTTATTAATTTTATGCTCTTTCATTGATACCTAATTTGTTGCTCTATCTTGTTTAGATCAAAAGTTAAAGTGCAAAACATAATTCAAGGGAACCCGGAATTGGCGCTTTGGCCGATTTCAAGGCAGAAAATTTAAAGCTCCATGCGGCAATGCTTCCCAACATCCTAGGTCAAAATAGTTGTGATTTTCGGCTTTTTCAGGTCAAAAAGCATGGGAAAATGTACAGAAACCTATGAAAATAAGAAAAAGTTGATTTTTGAACAGGCCTAGTCAGGTGCCCCCTTGGGGCATTGGTTTCTGCGCGTATGTAGAAGAATTACGGCATTTTAATGAGTGAGGCCCATGGTGTAATGGTTATCATATCTGACCGGCAATCGGAAGATCCCGGGTTCGATTCCCGGGTGGTTACCTCATTTTTTCATTTGTTTCGTTCTCTCTCTCTCATCTTGCGCGGAATATCTCCTATACAAGCGTCGTTCTTTACGTTAATTATACTGCGTGTTTGCAGTTAAATGATATAATGTTACGACATGCGGGAGGTGCCCCTTGGGGCATTGGTTTCTGCGCGTATGTAGAAGAATTACGGCATTTGAATGATTGAGGCCCATGGTGTAATGGTTATCATATCTGACAGCAATCGGAAGATCCCGGGTTCGATTCCGGGTGGTTACCTCATTTTTTCATTTGTTTCGTTCTCTCTCTCTCATCTTGCGCGGAATATCTCTATACAAGCGTCGTTCTTTACGTTAATTATACTGCGTGTTGCAGTTAAATGTATATATATATATATATATATATATATATATAAATATATAAAAATATTAAAAAATTGATATAAATATATATAAATAAATATATATAAATATAAATAAATATATATAAATATAAATAAATATATATATATAGATATATATATATATATATATAAATATAATATATATATAATATATATATATATATAAATGTAATATAATATAAAATATATAAATATAAATATATATAAATATAAATGTATAATATAAATATAAAAATATAAAAAATATACAATATATATAAAAATAAATATATATATATAAAAATAAATATATAATATATATAAATAAATATATATGTATATGTATATATAAATGAATATATGTATATATATAAAAATAAATATATATATATATATAGATATATATATATATATATATATATATATATATATATATAGATATATATATATAAATAAAATATATATATATATAAAAATAAATATATATATATATAAAATAAATTATATATATATATATAAATATATAAAAAAAATATATATATATATATATATATATAAATAAATAATTATATATATTAAAAATATATATATATATATATAAAAAAAAAATATATATATATATATAAATAAATATATATATATATATAAATAAATATATATATATGTATGTATATAAATATATATATATATATATATATATAATATAATATAGATATATATATATATATATATATATATATAATATAAATATAAATATATAAATAAAATATATATATAAATAAATAATATATATATAAATAAATAACAAAGATTTTTAATGCGTCTATTTCTGAGGGGTGCGTACCAGATAATTTCAAGTTAGCAAACGTAACACCTAGCTTTAAGAAAGGCGATAAATGTGCGGCGGGAAATTATAGGCCAATCAGTTTAACGTTTGTTGTAGGTAAGCTACTGCAATCGATAATTAGGGATCGTATAGTCGAACACTTAGAATTCCATAAACTAGTTAGAAATACGCAGCACGGATTTAGGCGAAACAAATCTTGCTTAACTAATCTTTTAGAATTTTTCCAAAGCGTGGTTGACGTTTACGATAGACATCGGGCGGTTGATGTAGTGTATTTAGATTTTCAAAAAGCGTTTGACACCGTGCTGCACAAAAGACTCATTGAAAAAACTAAGGCTCATGGAATCAGGGGTGTAGTAATAAATTGGGTAGAAGAGTGGTTGCGAGGTAGGAAACAGAGGGTGGTCGTTGATGGAGCGGAGTCGTGTTGTGCTAATGTAGCGAGTGGCGTTCCTCAGGGATCTGTATTGGGCCCCTTGCTTTTTCTTATATATATATTAACGACTTAGATGTCGGCCTACTCAGTACAGCTTCAAAGTTTGCGGATGATACGAAGCTGGGTTGTAGGGCGATTAATGACGAAGATAGAGGTAAAATCCAGGAAGATGTGAATAAAATCGTTGATTGGTCACTCACATGGCAAATGAGATTTAACGTTGATAAGTCCAAAATTTTGCATATAGGTTCGCGTAACGGTAATTTTCCGTATAGTATGTCAGGGAAAGATTTAACAAGCGTAGAGCAGGAAAAAGATTTTGGAGTTATAGTCACTGGTGATTTAAAAGTAGCGAAACAAAGTACAGCAGCGGTCAATAAGGCGAACAAAGTGTTAGGTTTTATAGCTCGAAATTTTGAGTACAAATTGCGCGATATTATAGTTCCGCTTTGTAAATCATTAGTTCGACCCCATTTGGAGTACGCGGTCCAATTTTGGAATCCGCATATGCGCAAAGATATAGACAAAATCGAAAGAGTTCAAAGACGAGCAAATAAGATGATTCCGTCGCTTAGGTCAAAGTCGTACGAGGATAGGTTTAAAGAGTTAAAATTGACAACACTCGAGACTAGGAGGCTAAGGGGTGATCTAATCCAGGTTTTCAAAATTATGAATGGATTCGATAACGTAGATAGAGATAGCTTTTTCCAAATATCTCAATATAATAGGGCTAGAAATAACGGGTGAAGTTGACAAGTAGAAGGTTCGAGACAGCAGTTGTCAAAAACTTTTTTACGCATAGAATAGGAAATAGGTGGAATAGTTTGCCGGTAGAAGTAATTAGTAGCACATCTATAAACATGTTTAAAAATCGATCAGACAAATATGTTGATAGATAGGGTATA
>JAJOZX010004861.1:47500-62500 GCA_023014485.1 Bathynomus jamesi | reverse complement strand
ACAGGAAAACAAAACAAATTAGCACATACTTAACAAGGGTTAATGAGAGGCAAAAGAAATTTTAAACATGATATCGTCAATTTTATAAGTCCCCGCTCTTATTGAAATGTTTTTTAAAATGAATAAATGCACATTCTAGAGTATTTCGTTCTATTATATCTCTGTTTTTAACAAGCGCTTTAGAACTATCCCACTTGATGCTATGGTTACATCTATACATATGGTTAAATAAAGCATTGGAAGTACTAGCTGTTCTACAAGCATATTTATGCTGTTTTACCCTAATATCTAACGTTTTACCGGTTTGGCCTATACAGGGTGGGCGGAAAGTAGCTCCCTATTTTGGATTGGTAAAAAAATACGTATATTATCCATTTATTTCAGAAGAAATAATATGAAAAGGTAGGCATACATGGTAGGTTTTCTCTAAAATTCAATGTGGGCTCCAACTCTTTCCACCAGTTCTGGAGCCGCCCAGGAATGGCGTCCACTGACTTAGCAGGAACTCCGGCGGGATGGAGGACATGACTTCCCGAATTCGGTCCTCCAGTTCTTCCAATGTCCTCGGTTTGGTGCGGTAGACTTCTTCCTTACCCACCCCCAAAGAAAGAAGTCGCACGGTGTCAAGTCGGGCTCCTGGCTGGCCATTGATGTGGACCACGACGACCCATCCAACGCCCAGGGAAGTGGGCATCCAGCCACTCACGGACAACAAGAGCGAAGTGCGGAGGGGCGCCATCTTGCATAAATATCAGATCGTCGATGTTCTCCATGTGCTGACAACCGGCCAGACCTCGTTTCGCAACATAGCAAGGTACCGCTCAGCATTCATGGTGTTGCGCAGAAGGAACGGGCCCACAACCTGATCTGAGGTCATACCACACCACACCGTACACTGAACCGATTCTGCCGTTTTTCAGCGGTAACCGTGCGACTTCTTTCTTTGGGGGTGGGTAAGGAAGAAGTCTACCGCACCAAACCGAGGACATTGGAAGAACTGGAGGGACCGAATTCGGGAAGTCATGTCCTCCATCCCGCCGGAGTTCCTGCTAAAGTCAGTGGACGCCATTCCTGGGCGGCTCAGAAGCTGGTGGAAAGAGTTGGAGCACACATTGAATTTAGAGAAAACCTACCATGTATGCCTACCTTTTTATATATTCTTCTGAAATAAATGGAATATACGTATTTTTTTACCAATCCAAAATAGGAGCTACTTTCCGCCCACCCTGTATATACTGAGTTACATTGTGTACATCCGATCGAATACACACAACCAACAACATTATCAGGGCTATTCTTTATTAGGCGTGATTTAACAGTATTATTATACTTAAAGATTACATTAATGCCAATTGCTTTAAGTACAGTTGGAAGGTATTGAAAATTAACATGGTAAGGTAGGCTAAGGATATTTTTTATGTTATGTCGTTTCGATTGGCTATGGGAAATCCCCTTTCACCTGTACTAGCTAATTTATATATGGAATTTTTTGAAAGTAGAATTTTGCCTACGATTGTTAATTTTAACGTGGTTTGGTACAGGTATATAGATGATATTTTATGCCTTTGGCCTAATAATTTGATGTGGATTATTTCTTGGTAGGCTCAACAATTTAGCTCCATCTATTAAGTTACAGTTGAAAAAGAAAATGAGGGAAGCCTATTTTTCTTGATCTAAAAATTTGGAGAGTGCTCTAATCAGTTCAAATATGAAGTCTACCGTAAGCCTACTAATAATAACTCTTACGTGCATTTTTATTCTGACCATCATCCTTCGATTAAATCCTCTATTTTCTCTGCTATGTTTCTTCGAGCATTGAGAGTTGTCAGTCCTGAATTTTTAGATTCCGAGTTATGCAATATCATGACTATTGGTACTAAATTATGTTATCCTATTTCATTTTTAGATAACTGTCTTAAGAAAGCCAAGAATAGGTATTATAATAATGTAATTGTAAAGGAATTTCAGCGTAAAAATATCCTTAGCCTACCTTACCATGTTAATTTTCAATACCTTCCAACTGTACTTAAAGCAACATTAATGAAATCTTTAAGTATAATAATACTGTTAAATCACGCCTAATAAAGAATAGCCCTGATAATGTTGTTGGTTGTGTGTATTCGATCGGATGTACACAATGTAACTCAGTATATATAGGCCAAACCGGTAAAACGTTAGATATTAGGGTAAAACAGCATAAATATGCTTATAGAACAGCTAGTACGTCCAATGCTTTATTTAACCATATGTATAGATGTAACCATAGCATCAAGTGGGATAGTTCTAAAGCGCCTATTAAAAACAGAGATATAATAGAACGAAATATTCTAGAATGTGCATTTATTCATTTTAAAAACAATTTCAATAACAGCTCGGGGACTTATAAAATTGACGATATCATGTAAATTTCTTTTGCCTCTCATTAACCCTTGTTAAGTATGTGCTAATTGTTTGTTTTTCCTGTACGTTGTATATATATATGGGCTTCTCGCCTTTTAACTTCATTCCCTGAACGAGGTGTAGCTTTGAATACACGAAAGGCCTTGGAATCGTTTTTCTTTTTCCTTGTGGGTTTGCAGCATTCATTCATTTCACGTGTTTTATTGTGAAATTCATCCCATATAAATATATATATATATTTAAGGATTTAAAATTGACAACACTCGAGACTAGGAGGTTAAGGGGTGATCTACAGTAATCCAGGTTTTCAAAATTATATATATACTGTATATATAACTATATCGGGTGTCCCACAAAAAAGTTAACCGTACTTTGAATTAATATAACTCAAAAACTATTAGAGATTTTTGGGTCCTGCAAAAATGTTTTATTTAACAACTATTTATCTGTCGATTCTGGAAATTTCATTAAATTTCCTTTTACGAAGTTGATACATTAATGGTTTTAGTGGAGGCTATCAAAATATGTTTGCGCAAGGAAGTAAATAATGAAACTTCGAAGTTTAAAATTAACAAATTTATTTAAATCCATTAATAACAAAAACACCTCTTCATAGGTAATACAAATTTATTTTTTAATTTTCTAAGCACCGTTTCCTTCCACATGTCCTCCATTTCTTTCAAGCACAGTTGCGCCTTTGGTCGCATTGATTGCACAACTTTTTGATCAACTGGTGATTTTCCTTAAGTAAATTGACTTCACGTGTGATACTATCTCTTAACTGGTTTATGTTTTCCGGTGGAATAGAATACACTTTACTCTTTAGATATCCCCATAAGAAATAATCGCACGGTGTTAAATCAGGGGATCTTGGGGGCCATTCAATTGCATGATTTAGCGCGACAATCGGTTGCCAAAATTTTCTCTCAGTTTTGTTCTTACAGCAAGCTGTCTATGAGCTGGTGCGCCGTCCTGAATCCACCAAAGTCTATTGAATTGATTGCCGTAAATTGGAGGAGTTCTGGGATGATCCGTTCGTTGATCATGTTCAGGTAGGCAGCACCATTCAGTTATTGTCGTAAACAATGGGCCGACAAGATAGCCATTCCGCATATTCCGATCCACAGAGACACTTTCTGCTGACAAATACGTGTGTCAAAGTTGAATGCTGGGGGTTGTTCAGCGGCGCATATTGTCGAATATTATGGCTATTTACCTTTCCATTCATGAAAAAGGCTGCCTCGTCAACAATCACAATGTTTTCCAAGAACGAGCAGGTTTTATGGAGAAGCCATTCGACAAATTGTCTACGACGAGGAAAATCAGTTTCAAGAAGCTGGTGTCTTACATGCATCTTATAGGGATGCCATTTTAAGTCATGTTTAACAATGCGGTTAAATGTTGACTTTGACAATTGTAACCCATTCTTTCTGACTGATACATTTGGATTTGAAGAAGTGTCATCTGAACATTTTCGATATTTTCTGTTGTTCTTATGGTTTCCTAGGACCCGAACGACCTTATTTAGATTTAAGCATGTTCCTTCATGTTGGTATTTCGAACATTTTTCCAAATAGCGGGCTTGCTTGGTGGGTGCCTACCTGGAAACGTTGTTCAAATAAATCTTGTACTTGTTTAAATAGCCAGTCTTAATAAAGTTTGTGATTACAAATACGCGTTGCTCTTTTGTTAACTGCATGATAAAAAGGGTTCTTTTGAAGTAAACTTTTACATAGAAACGCTTTGATTTGCTTAATAAGCAATAATAACGAGACCATACCACAGCGTGTCCGAAAAACCACTGGCAATGGCCTAGGCTTCGCTTGAAGAATCGCACAGTGACCTAGGCTACCTAGGCTCCCTATGCTTCGCTTGAAAGTGCACGGTGACCTGGCTTCCTAGGATTCGCTTCATTATTTTACTTCCTTGCGCAAACATATTTTTTGATAGCCTCCACTAAAACCATTAATGTATCAACTTCGTAAAAGGAAATTTAATGAAATTTCCAGAATCGACAGATAAATAGTTGTTAAATAAAACATTTTTGCAGGACCCAAAAATCTCTAATAGTTTTTGAGTTATATTAATTCAAAGTACGGTTAACTTTTTTGTGGGACACCCGTATATATATATAACTATATATATATATATATATATAACGTAAAGAACGACGCTTGTATAGGAGATATTCCGCGCAAGACGAGAAAGAGAAAACAACAAATGAAAAAATGAAGTACCACTGGGAATCGAACCCGGGATCTTCCGATTGCCGGTCAGACGCGATACCACTACACCATGGACTTCACTCTTCCAAATGCCGTAATTCCTCTACATACTCGCAGAAACCAATGCCCCAAGGGGCACCTCCCGCATGCCGTAACATTATATACATTCAACTGCAAAGAACACGCAGTATAAATAACGTAAAGAACGACGCTTGTATAGGAGATATTCCGCGCAAGACGAGAAAGAGAAAACAACAAATGAAAAAATGAAGTACCACCTGGGAATCGAACCCGGGATCTTCCGATTGCCGGTCAGACGCGATACCACTACACCATGGACTTCACTCTTCCAAATGCCGTAATTCCTCTACATACTCGCAGAAACCAATGCCCCAAGGGGGCACCTCCCGCATGCCGTAACATTATATACATTCAACTGCAAAGAACACGCAGTATAAATAACGTAAAGAACGACGCTTGTATAGGAGATATTCCGCGCAAGACGAGAAAGAGAAAACAACAAATGAAAAATGAAGTACCACCTGGGAATCGAACCCGGGATCTTCCGATTGCCGGTCAGACGCGATACCACTACACCATGGACTTCACTCTTCCAAATGCCGTAATTCCTCTACATACTCGCAGAAACCAATGCCCCAAGGGGCACCTCCCGCATGCCGTAACATTATATACATTCAACTGCAAAGAACACGCAGTATAAATAACGTAAAGAACGACGTTGTATAGGAGATATTCCGCGCAAGACGAGAAAGAGAATTACGGCATTTGGAAGAGTGAAGTCCATGGTGTAGTGGTATCGCGTTGACCGGCAATCGGAAGATCCCGGGTTCGATTCCCAGGTGGTACTTCATTTTTTCATTTGTTGTTTTCTCTTTCTCGTCTTGCGCGGAATATCTCCTATACAAGCGTCGTTCTTTACGTTATTTATACTGCGTGTTCTTTGCAGTTGAATGTATATAATGTTACGGCATGCGGGAGGTGCCCCCTTGGGGCATTGGTTTCTGCGAGTATGTAGAGGAATTACGGCATTTGGAAGAGTGAAGTCCATGGTGTAGTGGTATCGCGTCTGACCGGCAATCGGAAGATCCCGGGTTCGATTCCCAGGTGGTACTTCATTTTTTCATTTGTTGTTTTCTCTTTCTCGTCTTGCGCGGAATATCTCCTATACAAGCGTCGTTCTTTACGTTATTTATACTGCGTGTTCTTTGCAGTTGAATGTATATATATATATATATATAAATATATATATATATATATATATATATATAAATATATATATATATATATATATAAATATATATATATATAAATATATATATATATAAATATATATATATATATTAAATATATATATATATAAATATATATATATAACTATATAATATATATATAAATATTAATAAATATAAAAATATATATATATATATATAAATATTATATATATATATATATGGGAATGAACTCAGAATAGTCCCCTGAGTTTTTTATGATACACACAGACAGTGCATGGAACAAGGAACTCTTCTGGGATAATTAAATCCACTATAGTCCGAATAAGTAATGGTAAATGACAAATACCATAGTTTTTCTTTTTCATGATGCTAGCCCGACGTGGGCAACGGGTCACTCGCAAAGAGGTCCCAAAAATATAGCTTCCCTCACCAGCTATCTGCAAAGCAGACAGGATCCAACTTTGGGACATAAAGCAACCTAGCACTGCTACATTTAGAACCTCAATAAAGCAAAAGACTCGCTGCCTTCACGTCAGATTTAATACATCAAAGAAAAAGGGGTAACTATTATATTTTTAGCCAAAAACCAAAACTTAAACCTCAACTGGCAGAATTGAGCGTCCACTTTTCAAGGCACATAACATGTCCGTTTCAAGATGGGAATGAACTCAGAATAGTCCCCTGAGTTTTTTATGATACACACAGACAGTGCATGGAACAAGGAACTCTTCTGGGATAATTAAATCCACTATAGTTCGAATAAGTAATGGTAAATGACAAATACCATAGTTTTTCTTTTTCATGATGCTAGCCCGACGTGGGCAACGGGTCACTCGCAAAGAGGTCCCATAAATATAGCTTCCGTGCATTCTTAACTAAATCACTTCGTGCTACTAATCATTCATTAACGAATATATTTCATTTATTGACTTTATTCAGTACTATATTATTTGATCAAACCAAGGCAACTGAACGTGGCTTGCCTTCTTTCGTTTTTAAATCAATCAGAAAACGTGCAGTCATAAGATTCAAATTCCCTTGGTTTGTTTTTGTTGTTTTTCAAATCTATCAGAAACGTGGTTTTTTAAGGTTCAGAGTTCCTTCACACACTACCTGACCTCGAAAAGGGTCACCTACCGTGGGAAAAAAAGGATTAAGTCAGCGACCAGACAAGTTCCATTTAATACTTTTTCTTTAACATTTCTTTCATCGGTAGCTTAATTCTATATTAATTTAGTAATAAATTTGTGTTACAAGATCCTGTTTCTGCGTTTCAAGAACGCGGTGGACCTACGTTGTAATTTATTAATTTCCAAACGCTCGTTTTTGTTTTTCTTTTTGTTTTTGTTATTCAACTAATTAAAAGCATGGCACCCGTCAAGTACTTGCAGTCGCTGTGAAGGGAAATTTGCTGCTTACGCGTTTACAATGGCTAATAATAATGAACAGTTAGTTTGCAGGTGGTGCTCAAGCATGGAAGTGCTGAGGAACGAATTAGACAGTGAGAGGCAGGCCAGGGTGAGACTTGAAGAAAGCGTGATGCTCCTGACGGCAAAATTAGAATCCCTTGAGACTCCAGTTACGACCCTCCTGCCTCAGTTTCTATTAATAATATAAATAGTACTAATAGCCCTCTCTCTTCCCCTAGTTCCCAACCCTTCGTTCGAGTGCGAAATGGAGCCCCATTGAGAAAAGCAAAGCCTTGTCTACCAGTAATAACAAGCAATAAGTTTTCTGTTTTAGGGTTCGAAGATACTGATGAACCGGAAATACGACTCGTTGGTGATTCCATTGTTCGAGGGCAGCTCGAGGAATTCTGTGGGAGAAACCCTCGTCGTAGGCGCCGTTACTGCTACCCTGGTGCAAGGGTGGAGGATATAACTAATAATGTTGACCATTTTACAGAGAGTACCGCTGAGGACAAACGTATGTTATTCATGTCGGTACTAATAACGTTTTAAATTCTAGATCGGAAGAACTGCTGGCTAGGTACAGGGACTTATTAGAGCGATAAGGAGAAAAACTAATAAGATTGTTTTAACAGGTATACTTCCTCGAATTATCCAACGAAGCGATTTCTACAGCAAGGCGACCTATATTAACAATAACCTAAAGTCTCTTTGCCAACAGGAAGGAGTGCATTTTGCTAATTTTTGGAACAGTTTCTACGGCAGGAGGGACTTGTTCCTCGAAGATGGACTTCATCTTAATGAAGTTGGAGCTGCGCGTTTAGGAAGACTATTTCATAATACTGTCTCTTCTTTTCAGGCTGCCGTAAGCCGAACGGTCCCAGCGTAAATTCCACAAATTTCCCCCGCGCTCGCGAAGGTGTCGCAATTACAAACAATTTGAAGGTTCTATCCTTAAATGCTCGTAGCCTACGAAATAAAATAAACGAATTTTTTTCTTTAATTGCTTGTAAAGACTATGATTTAATTGCGATAAATGAATCGTGGCTTAGCACTGAAACACGTGACTTTGTAGGGGAGTATCAAATTAAAGGTTATAGACTTTTTGTTAAAAACAGAATAGGTAGGCGAGGAGGCGGTGTTATGTTGTATATCAAAGATAATATTGCGAACGTTATAGAAGTAAAGCACTCAATTCCAGAACCGATAGATTCGACTATAGCAGAACTTAAATTCAACGATTTCAAACTTCTTGTTGCGGTTATATATAGGCCCCCAAATCAAACAGCTGCGACGCACGAAGCGTTATATCGTGAACTAAAGAGAATAATCGGTAGTGAGCAGGCTTTAGTTATGGGTGACTTTAATTGCGCCGACGTGAATTACGATACAATGCAGGGAGACGCGGAAGGTAATCGTTTTGTTAATTTTCTCGAGGATAGCTTTCTTATTCAAAAGGTTGGGGAACTACGAGGTTGGACAGTATTTTAGATTTAGTAATAACTACGGATGATAGGCTAATTACTGATCTTCAAGTAATAGAACCGTTGAGCAATAGCGATCACAATATGGTAGAGTTTGTCCTCTCAGTAAGTCACTCGAAACCAACTAACTCGACTAAAATTCCTAGCTTCCAGCACGCAGACTTTAGTAAATTTCGAAATAAATTTTCACACGTCAATTGGGAAAACGTAATGGGGAACTCCAACGCAAAACTAATGTGGGAATCGTTCGTAAAGGTATTTAGGACTCTAAATGAGGAATGTGTACCATACAAAATTAAGCGTGCGAAAGTAAACAACAAGCCTTGTGGTTTACTTCTAGAGTAGGAGACATTATAAAGAGTAGAGAGAGGGCTTATAGGCTATACAAGTCCGATAAAGATAATCTGTTGTTACGAAACAACTACATATCTCTAAGGCGTGAAGCTAAAAGTGTAATAAAAAAGTCAAAACGCGAATTTGAAATCTCCATAGCTCGTGACGGTAAAGAAAATCCCAAGCGATCTTTCAATACGTCAATAATAGAAATCCAGTAAAAAGTGTCTTAGGTCCATTAAAAAATGGAAATGGAGATCTAGTCTCTGAAAACAAGGAAATGGCTACCTTGCTAAACGAATTTTTACGTCAGTTTTTACTATGAAGATGTAACGAATATCCCTACGGTCATAGACACAATACCTTTGATAATGGTAATATTTTGGATAATATTGTCGTTAGTGAAGGGGAAGTAATGCGCTATATTGATAAAATGAAAACGCGTAAATCACCGGGTCCGGATTCCATATATCCCATACAACTAAAAGAATTAAAAGATAGCATTGTTGTGCCGCTAACAAAGATTTTTAATACGTCTATTTCTGAGGGGTGCGTACCAGATAATTTCAATTTAGCGAACGTAACACCTATCTTTAAGAAAGGCGATAAAGGTGCGGCGGGAAATTATAGGCCAATCAGTTTAACGTCTGTTGTAGGTAAGCTACTGGAATCAATAATTAGGGATCGTATAGTCGAACACTTAGAAGTGCATAATCTGGTCAGAAATACGCAGCACGGTTTTAGGCGAAACAAATCTTGCTTAACTAATCTTTTAGAATTTTTCCAAAGCGTGGTTAACGTTTATGATAGACATCGGGCGGTTGATGTAGTGTATTTAGATTTTCAAAAAGCGTTTGACACCGTGCCGCACAAAAGACTGATTGAAAAAACTAAGGCTCATGGAATCAGGGGTGTAGTAATAAATTGGCTAGAAGAATGGTTGCGAGGCAGGAAACAGAGGGTAGTCGTTGATGGAGCGGAGTCGTGTTGGGCTAATGTAGCGAGTGGCGTTCCTCAGGGTTCTGTATTGGGCCCCTTGCTTTTTCTTATATATATTAACGATTTAGATGTCGGCCTAGTCAGTACAGTTTCAAAGTTTGCGGATGACACGAAGCTGGGTGGTAGGGCGATTAATGACGAAGATAGAGGTAAAATTCAGGAAGATCTGAATAAAATCGTTGATTGGTCAGTCACATGGCAAATGAGATTTAACGTGGATAAGTGCAAAATTATGCACATAGGTTCGCGCAACGGTAATTTTGCGTATAGTATGTCAGGGAAAGATTTAACAAGCGTAGAGCAGGAAAAAGATTTAGGAGTTATAGTCACTGGTGATTTAAAAGTAGCGAAACAAAGTACAGCGGCGGTCAATAAGGCGAACAAAGTGTTAGGTTTTATAGCTCGAAATTTTGAGTACAAATCGCGCGATATTATAGTTCCTCTTTATAAATCATTAGTTAGACCCCATTTGGAGTACGCGGTCCAATTTTGGAATCCGCATATGCGCAAAGATATAGACAAAATCGAAAGAGTTCAAAGACGAGCAACTAAGATGATTCCGTCTCTTAGGTCAAAGTCGTACGAGGATAGGCTTAAAGAGTTAAAATTGACTACACTCGAGACTAGGAGGTTAAGGGGTGATCTAATCCAGGTTTTCAAAATTATGAATGGGTTTGATAACGTAGATAGAGATAGCTTTTTCGAAATATCTCAATATAATAGGACTAGAAATAACGGGTGTAAGTTGACAAGTAGAAGTTCGAGACAGCAGTTGCGAAAAACTTTTTACGCATAGAATAGTAAATAGCTGGAATAGTTTGCCGTAGAAGTAATTAGTAGCACGTCTATAAACATGTTTAAGAATCGATTGGACGCGCATGTTGATAGAAAGGGTATAGTTTAAGGTAGTAAAATTAAGGCTTTGTGGGGATAGATCCCACAGCTCAACACAAGTGTTGTGGGATAAGGGAGGCAGCGTCTTGGGTTAGGGATACTCTCTGTCCTTACACACCCCATTTAAAGAGATTCCTCTGCCGAGCGGTGCCCCCCATAGTACTGTGAGGTATTGAAAAACTCATGATCTTCACTTGCCCCACAAACACCTTTAAATGGGAGACCCATAATGGGTGCACACACATTTCTACATTACTGTACAGTCTTTACAGCCACACCTACACTTTTCCTCGTATGTGTATACACAATACACGATTACGAACACAGTTAGGTAGACCAGCCATGAGTGGATCCTAGGGTCTTTGTTGGTCTGAAACATTATAACATTATAACATTATAACATAACAATTATCCCAGAAGAGTTCCTTGTTCCATGCACTGTCTGTGTGTATCATAATATATATATATATATATATATATATATAATAATTTAGGAGAAATCCAATGACAAGGAGAAATGTAAATGCCATGAAAAGTCTTCTTTAATGCCACGTTTCGAGCAATACGCTCATCTTCAGGCTGTTTAATAACAATGTGAAATTAAAATCAATATTGAATGAAAAACAAAACAGAAAATTTCTATAACCTATTCGTAAAGACAAATTTTAAAAGACTGAGAAAAGAGGGTTAAATTCTAAGTTATACAGATTTACATATAAAAATTAAGAAGTTATTTTTAAATACATATAGTAAATGTGAAGTCATTTTTAAATACATATAGTAAATGTGAAATTAATACACTGGAAAAATTAACAATAGTACACTGGAATAATGGAACTAGCTACCTTACACAGCAGTATCCGAGGCTGACTAATTTGAGCAGAGACAAGACGGGAATCACGAGAGATGGCGAGGGCGATTGGGGAAGGAGGGATTATAAGGAATTGGGGAAGGAGGAGGGATCATAGCAAATTGAGAGGGACGGCAGATGAGTCAACATTCAGACTAGGGACAATGCTTTAATGAAAAGCGATTCTAAAATTCTTAGTGAGTTGGGACAAGTATTACAACCAAGAATTTTAAAATTGTCTAAAGTGACATCAATTTTACATTTAATGCTGTGTTCACGAATACTCGAGGCTTCTTTAGTTTTAAAATTTTACCTGTTCGGCCACTTATTCCCATATGCGAATAAAATCTAGCCCTGAGAGAGCGAACAGTGCTGCCGATGTAATTCCCAAGGAGACACCTGGGGCAGGTAAATAAATATACAACACCGCTACGCAACGAGTCAGGGGTTCGATCCTTCGCTGAGAAAAAGCTACCTAAAGACGTTTTATTAATAAATATGATGCGGAAATCAGTATGATAAAAAAATTTCCTTAACAATTTTGTAAATTTAAGCTTAAATTCCTTATTCAAAGGACCCATTTCAGGTACCAAGAAATATTTTATATCCTTCGGCACTGTAATACATGGAAGTTGAGGGCTATAAACATTATTTAAGAAGGATCTAATTAGTTTGTCTACATATTGAACAGGAAAACTATTATTAGTAAAGTATGATCTTAGATTATTAAATTCATCATTAAGTAAGGTAAAATTAGAGGTCAAATTATATCCTCTGAACAGGAGAGTTTTAATACAAGACATCTTATAGTTGAAATCAGTAAAACTAAAAAAATTCATGCCCAAACCAGTGAAAGTGGGTTTCCTGTAAACTGATGTAGTAATAGAATCACCGTTTTTCGAAATTAAAAGATCTAAGAAGGGGAGGGAGCCATTTTGCTCAGTTTCCATTGTATACGTTATATTGGGGTGCAAAGAATTTAGGAAGTTAAAGAATTGTTGCGCTTGTACCGCATTATCAAAGACTGCTATCGAATCATCAACGAAGCGTCGATAGAAAATTGGCTTGAGATGAGTGGGAGATTGTCTAAAAATTACACTTTCTAAATGAGTCATAAAAAAGTCAGCTGCTAACGGTCCGACTGGTGATCCCATCCCTACCCCATCAATTTGTTGGTAAACCTTATTGTTGAAAGTGAAATAGCATTGTTTGAAGACCAATTCTAAAAGTTCCTTAAAATGAGACAATGAAAAACCATGAAAATTATCAACTGAGCTAAAAACCCTATCTAAAATAATGGCAATAGTTTCAGATACAGGTACATTTGTGAAAAGTGACTTTACATCAAAACTGACAAAAAACTTTTTTGAATCGAAGTTTTTACCAAGGAGGTCTTTTTGGAATTCAAACGAGTATTATAGTGTAAGCATTTTTCGCAAAGGGGACAGGAGACGAACAACAAATTTTGCCAATTGAAAGGTGGGTAAGTTATACGAAGCTAAAATAGGACGGAGAGGTGTTCCAGCTTTATGGATTTTAGGCAGACAGTATAATTGAGCAAGATTAGCACCAGTGCGAACAACTGAGAGTAAGTATCATTTTTTTATTATCTTTAAGGACTTTAGTCGTGACAGAAATCTATAACCTGGTCTTCTAACCTTACAATGACTTTATTTACAGGTTCTAGAATTTGTTTGAATTTAGTAAGATCACTTAGGATTTCATTAGTTTTGTTTATGTAGTCCGATTTATTCAAAATAACCACTCCGTTACCCTTGTCTGGTCTAGTCACAACAATCTCCTGGTTCTTTGCCAAATTCTTAATACACTGCAAATCACTCTTCCTAAATATGAAAGATTGAAATTTAAGATTCTAAGTTTAAGAAAAAAATTCTTGAGTTAAATTTGAGAACTGACATTTGAAATTATTGAAATCCCCCACATGGGGAACATTTTTCAAGCCATTGAAAAAATTTTCAAAGTAAAGAAAAAACGAAGGCTTATATATTTGAAACAGCCTGAAGATGAGCGTATTGCTCGAAACGTTGCATTAAAGAAGACTTTTCATGGCATTTACATTTCTCCTTGTCATTGGATTTCTCCTAAATATTAAATGAAGCTCTGTAGAAGCAACCCGCATAATTATATATATTATATATATATATAAATATATATATATATATAAAGATATATATATATTATATATATATATATAATATATAATTATATATATATATATAATATAAATATATATATATATAAAAAAAAATATATATAGATATATATATATTATATATATATATATATATATAAATATATATATTATATAATATATATATATATATTATATATATATATATGATGAATAAAACCACGAAGGAAAAGGAAACCACAAATGGGTGCTCAAGCGCTTTCGTCTAATGACATCCTCAGGAACACTCATCCTGAGGATGTCATTAGACGAAAGCGCTTTGAGCACCCATTGTGTTCCTTTTTCCTTCGTGGTTTATTCATCATAAATACTTTTCACGTGTCACTTTCGTGAAATAATTTTTCATATATATATATAGAATAATATATATATATATTATATTATATATATATAATATATAAAATATAAATATATATAATATAAAATATAATAAATATATATATATAAATATATATATATAAATATATATAAATATATATATATATATATATAAATATATAAATATATATATATAATATATATATTATATATATATATTATAAATATAAATATATATATATATACATTGCATTTAACTGCAATGACCACGCAGTATATAAATGAATAGAAACGACGTAAATAAGGAGCGTCTCTGCATACGGGGAAGAGAAATAACGAATAAATGAAAAATGAGGCGAACCGCCCGGGAATCGAACCCAGGGCCTTCTAATTGCCGGTTGGATGCGGTTCGCCTCATTTTTTATTTATTCGTTATTTCTCTTCCCCGTGTGCAGAGACGCTCCTTATTTACGTCGTTTCTCTTCATATATATAAATAAATAAATATATAATATATTATAAATATATATATATATATAATATATATATAAAAAAAATATAATATATATAAATATAAATATATATATATATATATATATAATAATATATATATTATATATATAT
>JAJOZX010004861.1:40000-45000 GCA_023014485.1 Bathynomus jamesi | reverse complement strand
GCATATCTCGGCGGAAAAACAAAGAAAAAGTGAGAGGAAAGACAGAGGAAAAAGAAAGGGTGGAGGGTACAGTCGAAGTGGAAAAAGACCAAGGATGACAAGGACTGCAGGGTCGAGCCCCATCATCCTTGGGTGCTAGGGCCGGGAGGGCGCACGTGAAACCTCCAGGAACAAGCACGTACAAACGAGCACAAAGAGCACTCAAGAGCACGAGCTTAGAACCCTCTTGCGGGGATATATATATATATATATATAAATATATAAATATATATATATATATATATATAAATATATATGTATATATATATAAATTTAGGAGAAATCCAATGACAAGGAGAAACGTAAATGCCATGAAAGTCTTCTTTAATGCGCAACGTTTCGAGCAATACGCTCATCTTCAGGCTGTTTAATAACAAGTGAAATTAAAATCAATATTGAATGAAAAACAAAACAGAAAATTTCTATAAACTATTCATACAGACAAATTTTACAAGACTGAGAAAAGAGGGTTAAATTCTAAGTTATACAGATTTACATATAAAATTAAGCAGCTATTTTTAAATACATATAGTAAATTTGAAATTAATACACTGGAAAAATTAACAATAGTACACTGGAATAATGAAACTAACTAACCTTTCACTGCAGTTTCCGAGGCTAACTAATTTGAGCAGAGGCAAGACGGGAAAAACAAGAGATGGCGAGGGCGATTGGGGAAGGGGGGATTATAAGGAATTGGGGAAGGAGGAGGGATCATAGCAAATTGAGGGGACGGCAGATGAGTCAACATTTAGACTGGGGGACAATGTTTTAATGAAAAGCGATTCCAAAAATTCTTAGTGAGTTGGGACAAGTATTACAACCAAGAATTTTAAAATTGTCTAAAGTGACATCAGTTTTACATTTTATGCTGTGTTCGCGAATACTCGAAACTTCTTTAGTTTTTAAAATTTTACCTGTTCGGCCACTTATTCACATATGCGAATAAAATCTAGCCCTGAGAGAGCGAACAGTGCTGCCAATGTAATTCCCAAGGAGACACCTAGGGCAGGTAAATAAATATACAACACCGCTACGCAACGAGTCAGGGGTTCGATCCTTCACTGAGAAAAAGCTACTAAAGACGTTTTATTAATAATATGATGCGGAAATCAGTATAAAAAAATTTCCTTAACAATTTTGTAAATTTAAGCTTAAATTCCTTATTCAAAGGACCCATTTCAGGTACCAAGAATATTTTATATCCTTCGGCACTGTAATACATGGAAGTTGAGGGCTATAAACATTATTTAAGAAGGATCTAATTAGTTTGTCTACATATTGAACAGGAAAACTATTATTAGTAAAGTATGATCTTAGATTATTAAATTCATCATTAAGTAAGGTAAAACTGGACTGTTATTTTCTTGAAATGTGTCGGACCTGCAGGGTTTTCCCGAAATTTGTTTACTTCAAACTCTACCGTGACAATCTATATGACTCTGAATTTTATCAATCGTCCCTGGAATATTTATTAAATAATGAAATTAATTATAAAATCAAAATATCAGATTCGCATAACAAGTCTCTTGGGCATTATATAACTACTCTTAAAAATACCTTGTCGTTGTTGGACTATTTATTAATAATTTCTCTTGTACAACGTGAACTAGAAAAATTTCACTCTACCATCTTGGAAACACATGAACGTAAGTTAAAGGCTTTGGAATGAATTCACCAAATTTTTTCAATTCAGATAAGGTAATTTCGAATCTTTCTAGTTACACACTCTCCCCTCGGGAAAAGTTTTTACTGTCACTTGGTTTGCAATTTAAGCTTCCGTTGTTTCAAATATATAAGCCTTCGTTTTTCTTTACTTTGAAAAATTATTCAATGGCTTGAAAAATGTTCCCCATGTGGGTGAATTCAATAATTTCAAATGTCAGTTCTCAAATTTAACTCAAGAATTTTTTCATAAACTTAGAAATCTTAAATTTCAATCTTTCATATTTAGGAAGAGTGATTTGCAGTGTATTAAGAATTTGGCAAAGAACCAGGAGATTGTTGTGACTAGACCAGACAAGGGTAACGGAGTGGTTATTTTGAATAAATCGGACTACATAAACAAAACTAATGAAATCCTAAGTGATCTTACTAAATTCAAACAAATTCTAGAACCTGTCAATAAAGTCATTGTAAGGTTAGAAGACCAGGTTAATAGATTTCTGTCACGACTAAAGTCTTTAAAAATAAAAAATGATACTTACTCTCAGTTTTCGCATCTGGTGCTAATCTTGCTCAATTATACTGTCTGCCTAAAATCCATAAAGCTGGAACACCTCTCCGTCCTATTTTAGCTTCGTATAACTTACCCACCTTTCAATTGGCAAAATTTGTTGTTCGTCTCCTGTCCCCCTTTGCGAAAAATGCTTACACTATAAATAACTCGTTTGAATTCCAAAAAGACCTCCTTGGTAAAAACTTCGATTCAAAAAAGTTTTTTGTCAGTTTTGATGTAAAGTCGCTTTTCACAAATGTACCTGTATCTGAAACTATTGCCATTATTTTAGATAGGGTTTTTAGCTCAGTTGATAATTTTCATGGTTTTTCATTGTCTCATTTTAAGGAACTTTTAGAATTGGTCTTCAAACAATGCTATTTCACTTTCAACAATAAGGTTTACCAACAAATTGATGGAGTAGGGATGGGATCACCTGTCGGACCGTTAGCAGCTGATTTTTTTATGACTCATTTAGAAAGTGTAATTTTTAGACAATCTCCCACTCATCTCAAGCCTATTTTCTATCGACGCTTCGTTGATGATTCGATAGCAGTCTTTGTAATGCGGTACAAGCGCAACAATTCTTTAACTTCCTAAATTCTTTGCACCCCAATTATAACGTATACAATGGAAACTGAGCAAAAATGGCTCCCTCCCCTTCTTAGATCTTTTAATTTCGAAAACGGTGATTCTATTACTACATCAGTTTACAGGAAACCCACTTTCACTGGTTTGGGCATGAATTTTTTTAGTTTTACTGATTTCAACTATAAGATGTCGTGTATTAAAACTCTCCTGTTCAGAGGATATAATTTGACCTCTAGTTTTACCTTACTTAATGATGAATTTAATAATCTAAGATCATACTTTACTAATAATAGTTTTCCTGTTCAATATGTAGACAAACTAATTAGATCCTTCTTAAATAATGTTTATAGCCCTCAACTTCCATGTATTACAGTGCCGGAGGATATAAAATATTTCTTGGTACCTGAAATGGGTCCTTTGAATAAGGAATTTAAGCTTAAATTTACAAAATTGTTAAGGAAATTTTTTTATCATACTGATTTCCGCATCATATTTATTAATAAAACGTCTTTAGGTAGCTTTTTCTCAGCGAAGGATCGAACCCCTGACTCGTTGCGTAGCGGTGTTGTATATTTATTTACCTGCCCTAGGTGTCTCCTTGGGAATTACATTGGCAGCACTGTTCGCTCTCTCAGGGCTAGATTTTATTCGCATATGGGAATAAGTGGCCGAACAGGTAAAATTTTAAAAACTAAAGAAGTTTCGAGTATTCGCGAACACAGCATAAAATGTAAAACTGATGTCACTTTAGACAATTTTAAAATTCTTGGTTGTAATACTTGTCCCAACTCACTAAGAATTTTGGAATCGCTTTTCATTAAAACATTGTCCCCCAGTCTAAATGTTGACTCATCTGCAGTCCCCCTCAATTTGCAATGATCCCTCCTCCTTCCCCAATTCCTTATAATCCCCCCTTCCCCAATCGCCCTCGCCATCTCTTGTTTTTCCCGTCTGCCTCTGCTCAAATTAGTTAGCCTCGGAAACTGCAGTGAAAGGTTAGTTAGTTTCATTATTCCAGTGTACTATTGTTAATTTTTCCAGTGTATTAATTTCACATTTACTATATGTATTTAAAAATAGCTTCTTAATTTTTATATGTAAATCTGTATAACTTAGAATTTAACCCTCTTTTCTCAGTCTTGTAAAATTTGTCTGTATGAATAGTTTATAGAAATTTTCTGTTTTGTTTTTCATTCAATATTGATTTAATTTCACATTGTTATTAAACAGCCTGAAGATGAGCGTATTGCTCGAAACGTTGCGCATTAAAGAAGACTTTTCATGGCATTTACATTTCTCCTTGTCATTGGATTTCTCCTAAATATTAAATTGAAGCTCTGTAGAAGCAACCCGCATGATTATATATATATATATATATATATATATATATATATATATAGATATATAAATATAAATATAAATATATATATATAAATAAATATAAATATAAATATATATATATATATATATATATGTATATATATATATATATATATTAAAAAAAATATATATATATAAATAATATATATATATTTATATATATATATTTATATTTATATTTATATTATATTTATATTATATATATTATATATATAATATATAATATACATATATATATATATATATATTGTTATAATGTTATAATGATTCAGACCAACAAAGACCCTAGGATCCACTCATGGCTGGTCTACCTAACTGTGTTCGTGTATTGTGTATGTCCTCCGTGGTGGCGGAGGGGACCTACAATTTTACGTGGGTTCCGAACCACAAGAACATATATACACATACACACACATATATATATATATATATATACATATATATATATATATATTATATATACATACATACATATATACACATATACATATAATATATATATATACAATATATACATAATATAATATATATACATAATAAAATATATATATTTATACATACATAACATATATAATATATATGTATTATATAATATAAAATAACATATACAATATATACATATACAATATACATATACATAATATATATACATACATATACATACATAATATATAACATATACATATACATAACATACATATATATATACACAATATATATATATATATATATATATATATATATATATATATTGTTGTGCCGCTAACAAAGA
>JAJOZX010004861.1:32500-35000 GCA_023014485.1 Bathynomus jamesi | reverse complement strand
ATAAATATTTTTCACGTGTTACCTTCGTGAAATAATTTTCATATAATAATATATATATATGTATATATATATAAAAATATATATATATATATATATACATATATATATATATATATATATATAAAATATATATATATAAATATAAATATAAAATATATATATAAATATATATATATAAAATATATAAAATATATATATATATATATAGAAATATAAAAAAAAAAATATATATATATATACAGGGTGGGCCGTAAGTTTCCATACATAGGAAAAATTAAACGTTTGTTTTTATGTTTCAGATACCCTAAGAATATGCGTTTGACGTAAGATCTTGTTTACTGATGAAGCAAATTTTTACGTCAATGGAGAGGTTAATCGGCAAAACATACGTTATTGGAGTAATGCTAACCCTAACTGGCTGAGTCCGACGAAGATGCAAGGTGCGGTAAAGTGATGGTGTGGGCCTGGATATGGGGTGACAGAATTATTGGACCAATTTTTGTCAGTGGAAATCTTAATGCCGAAAGGTATCTTAACATGTTGCAAGAAGAGATTTTCCCATCCCTGCTAAACGAGGAAGGTAACTTCCCAGTTTACTTTCAGCAAGATGGAGCTCCACCTCATTATGGTCTTCACGTGCGTCGGTATTTGGATCAGCAGTTTCCGGATGCTTGGATTGGTCGGCGTGGTCCTGTGGAGTGGCCTCCCAGATCCCCAGATCTCACCCCCCTTGATTTCTATCTTTGGGAGCACTTGAGGGCCATGGTGTATCAGGAAAAGATACGAGACATAAATCATCTAAAGGAACGTATCACCAACGCCATTACAAGCATAACGTCAACTGTGCTAATGCGTGTTCATCAACAGTGGGGAACACGTATTGAAATGTGTTTTCAAAACAATGGCAACCATGTAGAGCATATTATATAAATAAAAATGGTTGTCCATAAAAAAATGTTTATATTTCCTATGTATGGAAACTTACGGCCCACCCTGTATATATATATTTAAGGATTTAAAATTGACAACACTCGAGACTAGGAGGTTAAGGGGTGATCTAATCTGCCGAGCGGTGCCCCCCATAGTAATGTGAGGTATTGAAAAACTCATGATCTTCACTTGCCCCACAAACACCTTTAAATGGGAGACCCAGAATGGGTGCACACACATTTCTACATTACTGTACAGTCTTTACAGCCACACCTACACTTTTCCTCGTAAGTGTATATATTGTAATGTATATGGTTGTAAATTTGACTTGGTCCGCAATCGATATGAACCGTGACTTGATGGATACCGTAATGAAATTGACTGGATTCTTTGGATCTGATATATTTGCATGTCCGTTATATAATAGATATAGAGTGTAACATATTTGTGGATAGTAGTCTATTATGACTTGATCCTCTGGATCGAGAGATTCTATCTTTAGTTTTAAATCGATAATTAATATTTTTAAATTGATAATGTATATGGTTGTAAATTTTGACTTGGTCCGCAATCGATATGGACCGTGACTTGATGGATACCGTAATGAAATTGACTGGATTCTTTGGATCTGATATATTTGCATGTCCGTTATAAATAGATATAGAATGTAACATATTTGTGGATAGTAGTCTATTATGACTTGCTCCTCTGGACCGAGAGATTCTATCTTTAGTTTTAAACCGATAATTAATTATTTTTAAATTGATAATTATTTAGTTTCGTAAAAATTGGTCGTTGCCAATTTACCGGCAGTTTTTAAATAAGTTTCTTATGTTCTTGTGGTTCGGAACCCACGTAAAATTGTAGGTCCCCTCCGCCACCACGGAGGACATACACAATACACGATTACGAACACAGGTAGGTAGACCAGCCATGAGTGGATCCTAGGGTCTTTGTTGGTCTGAAACATTATAACATTATAACATTATATATATAACACATATACATATATACACACATATAACATATACACACATATATATAATATATATATATATACATAAATAATATACATACATATAATATATATATATATACATAAATAATATACATACATATAATATATATATATATAATATATAATGTTTCAGACCAACAAAGACCCTAGGATCCACTCATGGCTGGTCTACCTAACTCTGTTCATGTATTGTGTATGTCCTCCGTGATGGCGGAGGGGACCTACAATTTTACGTGGGTTCCGAACCACAAGAACATAAGAAATTTATGTAAAAACTGCCGGTAAATTGGCAACGACCAATTTTTACGAAACTAAATAATTATCAATTTAAAACTAATTAATTATCGATTTAAAACTAAAGATAGAATCTCTGATCCAGAGGATCAAGTCATAATAGACTACTATCCACAAATATGTAACACTCTATATCTATTTATAAAGGACATGCAAATATATCGGATCCAAAGAATCCAGTCAATTTCATTACGGTATCCATCAAGTCACGGTCCATATCGATAGCGGACCAAGTCAAAATTTACAATCATATACATT
>JAJOZX010004861.1:0-27500 GCA_023014485.1 Bathynomus jamesi | reverse complement strand
GCATGCGTAATTTTGGAGCAGAAACTCGGCCGCCGACTTTATACCTTGCATGTCGCCATCACATCCTAGAACTTGTCGTTGAGAAGGCGTACATGGAATGCATGGGACCATCATCTGGTCCAGATATCCTCCTATTCTCCCGCTTCAAAGAGACGTGGAATACAATTTGCCAAGGTAAGTACAAGACCCTGTCAGACCTTCCATCGAGTCTGAATGAGAATCGAGAAGAACTGATCGCTTGCTGGAATCTATATCTGACAAAACATCAGCCGAGGGATGATTACCGTGAATTCTTGGAGTTGTCGATTACAATCCTTGGAGGTAATTTACCTAACTTTAGGTTTCGGCGACCTGGAGCACTTCACCGAGCACGTTGGATGGCATAAGTAATTTATTCATTAAAAATCCTGCTGCTTTCCCATCAGTTCAGACTTACAACTCGTGAAATGTCTGGCTTAAAACGATTTGTATTTTTTGCCCTGGAGTTATATGTCAGCGCGTGGTTCACTGCCAGCAGTCCTTCATCTGCTCCCGCGAACGATTTGAAGCTTCTTGAAGACCTAGCAAAGTACCACGATGAAAAGATCTCAGCATCCTGCCTTAGTGTCCTCGGTCGTCACTTATGGTACCTCAGCGAGTACTTGATTGGTCTCGCACTCTTGATAAAGGTATCAATGCAACGACGAAAAAGAATATCGCTCGATCAATCCTCGAAAAAGAAGCTGCTGAAGATCCTCCAAAGCGAGCCCCAATACCTGCTGTTTCTTCCATTTCAACAAAGCAGCTCTCGGACTTTGCCTCGAAAGGATCAAGGCTTCTCTTTGAACTTCTAAAAATTAATGATGGTTTCTTGTCGAAGGAACCAGAGACCTGTCGGACGACGAAGATTTCAAGACTGGTTTGACTATAGTTGAAGGACTAAAAGTCGTGAATGAAGAACAGCGCCAACATCTCTTGCAGGTTGTTGAGGATCATAGGAAGTCTCAGCCTGGTACATTGAAAAAGGGGTATGGCTTGAGGAAAAGCAAGAATTAATGGGTGGTCTACAATTGAATGAAAGACACCCTGGAATATATTTAGTAAATATATTATTTACTTATTACGATTGGAGTACGCCTGCACTTAAACCTTATGAACTAAAACTAACGTTTATTTACATTAATTAAAAAAATATTAATTTATTTTTACTAGGTAATGAATAATTAATTTTTGTTATAAGGAGAATTATTTACCTCACTTGAGACACCCTTAAATATTATCTGAATGACCTAATATTTACAGTACATTGTTTTCTCATGTAGTAGCAGCATTGAACAAATGGCCAATAAAAAACTCCAACTTTCGATTTTCATTGTCACCCTACTGTACAGTCTTTACAGCCACACCTACCCTTTTCCTCGTAAGTGTATATATTTAAATGTATATGGTTGTAAATTTTGACTTGGTCCGCAATCGATATGGACCGTGACTTGATGGATACCGTAATGAAATTGACTGGATTCTTTGGATCTGATATATTTGCATGTCCGTTATAAATAGATATAGAGTGTAACATATTTGTGGATAGTAGTCTATTATGACTTGATCCTCTGGATCCAGAGATTCTATCTTTAGTTTTAAATCGATAATTAATTACAGTGTGTCCGTAAAGTCATGGTGGGATTTTAAATAGCTATATTATTGCAACGAAACATGATAATGAGATGAAAAAAAGGCAAATTGAAGAACAACTCTAAAAGAATAACTTTATTTAACATAGTTCGATGGGCTCTCTCTGGTAGCCCTGCAGACATCTAGGGGTGATTCAATTCCAGCCACACACGCCCAAGAACATCAGGAGTGACGGATGCGATAGCTTCCGTGATTCGCTCGTGCAAGTGATGAATATCCCTAATGGGTACACTGTACACGCTTTGCTTGACGTAACCCCACAAATAAAAGTCCAAAGTGTCAGGTCCGGAGAGCGTGGAGGCCATGGCTTCCATCCTCCTCTTCCTATCCATCTCTGTGGAAATTTTTCATTAAGGAATTCTCGAACAACGTTGGCATAGTGCGGAGGAGCACCATCTTGCTGAAAGATGACATTATTGTCAATAAATTGGGGTACTGCAAAATGTTCCAACATAGCGAGGTAGTTGTGTGACGTCACAGTGGGTTCCGCGAAGAAAAATGGGCCAATCGCTCGATCTCGTGCTAGAGCACACCACACATTAACTTTCGGGCTATTACGCTCATGTTCAACATAGGCATGTGGACAGCCTAGACTAACTACGAGATAAAGGTTAAGCTTAGCCTGACTAACTACAAGATACAACTTTGAGAGTTGTTCTTAAATTTGGCATTGTTTCATCTCATTATCATGTTTCGTTGCAATAATATAGCTATTTAAAATCCCACCATGACTTTACGGACACACATCACCGCCTAGATGTCTGCAGGGCTACCAGAGGAGCCCATATCGAACTACGTTAAATAAAGTTATTCTTTTAGAGTTGTTCTTCAATTTTCCTTTTTTTCATCTCATTATCATGTTTCGTTGCAATAATATAGCTATTTAAAATCCCACCATGACTTTACGGACACTGTAGTTTTAAATTGCTAATTATTTAGTTTCGTAAAAATTGGTCGTTGCCTATTTACCGGCAGTTTTTACATAAATTTCTTATGTTCTTGTGGTTCGGAACCCACGTAAAATTGTAGGTCCCTTCCGCCACCACGGAGGACATACACAATATACGATTACGAACACAGTTAGGTAGACCACCCATGAATGGATCCTAAGGTCGTTGTTGGTCTGAAACATTATAACATTATAACATTATATATAACTTATATAATATATATATATATATATATATATATATATATATATATATATAAATACACAAATATTCTAGAATGTGCATTTATTCATTTTAAAAACACTTTCAATAATAGTGCGGGGACGTATAACATTGACGACATCATGTTAAAATTTCTTTTGCCTCTCATTAACCCTTGTTAAGTATGTGCTAATTGTTTTGGTTTTCCTGTACGTTGTATATATTTATGGGCTTCTCGCCTTTTATCTTCATTCCCTGACGAGGTGTAGCTTTGAATACACGAAAGGCCTTGGAATCGTTTTTCTTTTTCCTTGTGGGTTTGCAGCATATAAATATATATATATATATAAATATATATATATATTTATATAAATATATATATATATATCTATATAATATATATATTAGTGATGGATCGAATAACCGCAACCGCAACCGCAACCGCACTACAACCGCACAAAAATTCACAACCGCAACCGTAACCGCAACCGCCGTTCCATAAGTGCGGTTGCGGTTGTAACAAGGTACAAGGGAAAATTCTTCTCTAGTCCAAATGTTTGAAGCAGGTTCAGGAAGAACTAGCAAGACTGCGTGAAAATGTTAATGTGACAAACCCTGAACCAGTCAAAAAGCAGCCAAAAAGAGCCCGAATGACTGATTCTCCTGAGCCAAGTTCTTCAAAGTCGTCACTACTGGACTCGATGAACGCATTTTTGAGTTCAAGCAGTGAAGAAGAAGAAAGTTCACCAAGGATCAACAAGAAGATGCGAGTTCTTCTAGACAACTATCACAAAGAAAAAAGAATTGCTCCCGACGATGATCCTCTTCAGTGGTGGAAAGATAACGAACTAAAATACAAAGAACTTAGCTGTATTGCAAGAACATATCTTGCTTGCCCTTCAAGTAGCATTCCAAGCGAGCAGCTCTTCAGTGGAGCGGGAACGTTGTACGATGAGAGGCGTTGCCGCTTGAAAGGTGAAAATGCAGCAAAAATATTATTCTTGAAATTCACACTGCCTGTCATTAAGTTTGACATCAGTTTTTCAAATGAATAATAATCCATAACTTTCCAATGGGTGGAGGCTGGGGAAAGTGGTAGGTGGGATGAACAGTGCGATGGGTCCTCGTCCCTCATCCTAGTAACACACTTAGTGCAAAATATGGTTTTAATTAATTTGACCTATTCTTTCATAATAGCTATATAAGTTTAGAATATACTTCATTTAAATAGTATTTATTTAGTAAATACCTTATGTTGAACACAAGTTTTGCAACACACAAATAACGGTAGCGGTGTATTGCAAAACTTGTGTTCAACATAAGGTATTTACTAAATAAATACTATTTAGTATATATTATGTACCAAGTGTGGCTAAATCGCACTATAGTGGCTAAATCCAGTTAATAATTACGCATTTTTCCTAGTATATGATAACCGCAACAGCAACCGCGGTTGGAAAAAATTCGACAACCGCAACACAACCGCAACTGCGGTTGTGAAAAACCGACAACTCGATCCATCACTAATATATATATATATATATATATATATATATATATATATATGCAGAGTGTCCCAAAACCATGTATACATTTTAAAAAACTTATAACAGGCGAACCCACTAACAGATTCAGATGATTTTTATTTCTTTTTTATAGCCTATAGGCTAAGGAGATACAACAGCGAAATTGTTAACAGCCTTGCCTAGCCTAAGGAGATACAAAATTGAAATTAGTAATAGCCTTGCCTGCCTACAGTAAACATGGAAAATGGAAGTGTGCGCTTATCATTTGAGCAACGAAAATGGATACTAAAGTCGTATTTTAAAGTTGAGAAGATATCAAAGGTTCAACAACAGTGGAGAGACAATTTTCGAACTAATCCTCCAACTCGACTTACCATTTCACGTATCTGTGAGAAATTTGAAGTATACGGTACTGTGCATGATGTGTACAAGCAAGCGACTGGGCGTCCAAAGACATCAACAGATGCTAACACTTCTGATGAAGTGCTACAGGTATTCAACCGATCACCAAGAAAATCTGTGAGAGAATGTGCTCGTGAAACAGGGAAAAGTAAGACAAGTGTCCACAGAATTCTGAAGAATGCTAAATGGAAATCTTACATCCCGAGATTATTACATGGCTTGAATGAGGATGATCCGGATCGCAGAATCCAGTTTTGCGAATGGTTTCGAGTAAAAAACACAGAAGATGGCCAATTTGCGGACAAAATTGTGTGGTCTGATGAGGCTACATTTACGTTTAATAGTATAATTAATCGTCATAATTGCACATACTGGTCACAAGAAAATCCAGACATTTATGTGGAACGAATGTAAATTTACCGGGTATAACTGTCTGGTGTGGTTTTTCTTCCAAAGGTTTGGTTGGTCCATTCTTTTTCGATGGTACATTTACCGGTCATCGCTACCTCAACATGCTTCGGGGAAAAGGTTTTCCTGCAATTCGACAGTTATACGGAGATGAGGACATTTACTTTCAACAAGATGGAGCACCTCCTCATTACCATCAGGATGTCAGGAACTACCTTGATGAAACATTTCATTATCGGTGGATCGGACGACGAGGTAGTATCGAGTATCCACGGCGTTCACCAGATTTGAACCCACTTGACTTTTTTTTATGGGGTCATTTGAAAAATGAAGTATACAGTAGAAGATCTACATCACTTGAACAACTAAAGAGCACAGTTGAAGAAGCGTGTAGAAATATCCCTACAAACATTTTTGTTGAAGTCTCCCAATCAGTGAATCAAAGAGCGCAGTGGTGCATTGATGAAAATGGTCGACATTTCGAACACTTACGTGTTTAAAACAAATTAACCTATCTATTATTTCGATGTTCTATATCTTACCTATAAAAAGAAATAAAAATCATCTGAATCCGTAAGTGGGTTCGCCAGTTATAAGTTTTTTAAAAATGTATACATGGTTTTGGGACACTCGTATATATAAATATATATACATATATATATAAATATATTATATATATATATTTATATATATTTATATATATATATATAAATATATATATACAAATTATATATATAAATATATATATATAAATATATATATATAAATATATATATATATATATATATATATAATATATATATTATATATATATTATATATATATATTATATATATATATATATATATAAATACATATATAAATATATAAATATATATATATATATATAAATTATATAAATATATATAAATATATATATATAAATATAAATATATATAAATATAAATATATATACAGGGTGGGCGGAAAGTAGCTCCCTATTTTGGATTGGTAAAAAAATACGTATATTATCCATTTATTTCAGAAGAAATAATATGAAAAGGTAGGCATACATGGTAGGTTTTCTCTGAAATTCAATGTGGGCTCCAACTCTTTCCACCAGCTTCTGGATCCGCCCAGGAATGGCGTCCACTGACTTTAGCAGGAACTCCGGCGGGATGGAGGACATGACTTCCCGAATTCGGTCCTCCAGTTCTTCCAATGTCCTCGGTTTGGTGCGGTAGACTTCTTCCTTTACCCACCCCCAAAGAAAGAAGTCGCACGGTGTCAAGTCGGGGCTCCTGGCTGGCCATTGATGTGGACCACGACGACCCATCCAACGCCCAGGGAAGTGGGCATCCAGCCACTCACGGACAACAAGAGCGAAGTGCGGAGGGGCGCCATCTTGCATAAATATCAGATCGTCGATGTTCTCCCATGTGCTGACAACCGGCCAGACCTCGTTTCGCAACATAGCAAGGTACCGCTCAGCATTCATGGTGTTGCGCAGAAGGAACGGGCCCACAACCTGATCTGAGGTCATACCACACCACACCGTTACACTGAACCGATTCTGCCGTTTTTCAGCGGTAACCGTGCGACTTCTTTCTTTGGGGGTGGGTAAAGGAAGAAGTCTACCGCACCAAACCGAGGACATTGGAAGAACTGGAGGACCGAATTCGGGAAGTCATGTCCTCCATCCCGCCGGAGTTCCTGCTAAAGTCAGTGGACGCCATTCCTGGGCGGCTCCAGAAGCTGGTGGAAAGAGTTGAAGCCCACATTGAATTTTAGAGAAAACCTACCATGTATGCCTACCTTTTCATATTATTTCTTCTGAAATAAATGGATAATATACGTATTTTTTTACCAATCCAAAATAGGGAGCTACTTTCCGCCCACCCTGTATATAAATATATATAAATATATATGAATATATTATAAATATATATAAATATATAAATATATATATATACACATATATATATATATATATATATATATATATATATATATATATAATTATATATATATATATATATATATATATATTATATATATATAATTATATATAAATATATATAAATATGATGAATAAAACCAGGAAGGAAAGGAAACACAAAAAGGTACTCAAGCGCTTTCGTCTAATGACATCCTCAGGAACACTGAAGTACAAAAAAGGTTACGGCCTATATATAAATATATATATTATATAAATATATATAAACATAAATATATATAAATATATATATATATATAAATATATATATATATATAAATATATATAAATATATGGCCCTGGGGTGGTTCGGAGTCGACGGGGGTTCTGGTTAGGAGGCAGCAACGGATATTTCTTCTATAACACTCTAATTCTTTTCCGCCGGTCAAATGGTTTTATCCTGATGCAGGGTAATTTCTATCCTGGCCAAAGAGTGGCCACTCTGTTAAACTCTTGGCTACAGACTCGCCAGACTGTTATGCCAATATCTTCTATGTGCTTCGGTCGTCAGTTGTTAATTCTTCTCTTTTTATAATACTCTGATACTTTCTCTGATACTAAAATTATCGACTTTTCTTTTATAACTTATCGACTTAACTAAGTTCTTCTGAAGATAGCCCAACTCGAGGGGGAAAATAAAAAGTTTCTCTTACTGTAATTTACTTCTTAAAATTTACAGGTAGTGCTCTGAATTTACAGAGGTAGAGGTTCGACCTCTTTCGACCATGGCTCAGGCCGGAATCTAAAAAAAGTTAAGGAGGCAAGGGGCCTCTGCCCCCTCCCCGCAGCGAGGCTGCTAATAAGGTAGTCGTAGCACTGACCAAAGCAGAGTCCCGTAATGAAGTGCAGTTCATTTTACAAATACATGTATAATATAAGCCTAAATGTTGGGGGAAGGCAGTTGAAGGTTAAGTTCCCCCCTTTTTAAACACATGAAGGCGATATAATTTCATAGTAGTACGTAAGTACAATTTGAATACATGACTGAATGTGTATTAATTTTGGTTCATTACAATTACGATTACAATTACCAATTAATTCATATTCACTTATTCTTTAATTACACTTCCATTTAAAGTACATTCTTACATTATATATTAAATCATTACATTTAATTACAGTTTCAATGAAGTACTTTACAAGTTATTATTAATTACAGTTTCATTAAAGTACCTTACGTTATATTAAATTAAAGTATTACAGTTAATTACAATTGAACAGTTACTATAACTGTTTTGTTTTTACAGTGTTTCATATTAATAGACAATTAAGATGTTAGAAATATAATACAAAGTACATGAGACATGACACACATAATATAACAACGCATGATAATGTTGTAAATTCGAATAAGAGCGAAAGGAGATTTTTATCTTAGAAGCGTTCACTTATGCCATAGTTCGCGGAATTTGATCACTTACCTCAGCATTTATGAATATCTTGTGAGGGGTGAACGCACTTGAAAAAAAATAATGAAAAAAAATAATACGAGAACGTATTTGCGCGTTTTCGAACGAATGCATAAAGTTTTGCGTTTCACGAGCAAAAATGAATATTTAATAAAATTGACATAGGATAATGGTCAAGATAAGATATGGACGTATGGGGGGGCGGGTATATGGTCGAATAATAGTTATATTTATACTACATAACACATAAGTAATGACTTCTGTAGAGTGTACAGTTTTTATTATGATGTTAAAGAATTTTCATACATTGAATACTGCAGATATGATGAAGGGAAATTAATGAACGGGAAAATGTGACGCCATAGTTATTGAATTTGTACGTATAGTACAAATCATTATTAGGAAGATTTACAAGAACGAATTAGAGACAAAGAGTGGGTAGTAATGACTAAGAAGTACAACTACGGGTTCCAATCCTGTTATATGCAATGTGTATGCATAATCTAGGGACGAGGGTGAGATGCAAGGCAATCATAATTAATTATAATAAATTCTATAACAAATGAAAAATGGAAAATGGATACGACTAAACCATAGAAATGGTAGATCGTAGGGTTGTGACACAAACGAAAATAGAAAGCTACAAATAAAATTTTTATCCAAACTCGCGTTAAGCGATTTTGGTTCTTATGTAAAAATGAATATTGATTATTCATTGTTCATTTTTACATTGCTCTCCCCTTTAAAATATTTATACAATAATATAATAGGGTACAATTAATACCATACAAATGAGAAAATAACATCCTAACTAATTCAAGTTAGATGACGAATTTTTCTTTACATTATAAATTTTTATACAGAACAAGTGAGTTCGGGCGGTTGGGTACAATGCAGAGTAATCAAATCTTTACCATGACACTTGCTTATAAAATATAAAAAATTCAAAGATTAATACTTTAATTTATGCAAACAGAATAATAGGATTAATACATTAATTTAGACAAACAATTAAGTTAGGCAAATACTGATATTGTAAAATTTTTAGCAAAATTTTATTTTTCTGTGGGGAAAATTACATTCATAATGAATAGGTAAAAGGGAAAAATATAAATTTTAAAGTTCATGGATTTTCAAGGTTACCATGAGAGTACAATTCTTAAACTAATTTTATTGACTATTGTAGGTAAAAATAGAATTACGTAATCGATGATGTATAGACCTGTGGTCAAGTGTGTATTTATGTTTATTGGGTACAGATTGTAGTGGTTGGTGATACGTTCAAAAGGAGAAAGGGGATTTATAGTTGAATAGTTGAATATTTATTGTTGAATATTGGTAAGAAGCATCTGTAGATGAGTGAGTCGGTACAATAGTATGTAGAATATGAGAGTAATTTGTTAATCCCGTGAAGAACTAGATCATTAGGGGTCATTGGTGGATTAGGATTATATATTTATATATATATATATATATATATACTTTAAGGAACAGATAAAATAACTTAATAAATGCATGAGCGAGAATTTATATATAGTGAGCAATAATGATGATGTATTATGATGATGATGTTTGCATACGAGTTTTAATGCAAAAGTGAATGGAGGTACGGTAGGTAAATGAATTCGAATGTGTCAAAAGTAATAAAATTCAATTAGGATTATAGATTTTACATAATTAATCAGTTACACTATAAGGTAATTAAAAAAACGAACTTAGAGACCTTACAATTAATGAAAGTAAATCTAGCGGTATTAAAAATTAAATTTTGAAGGTGGAATTAAATTCGACTAGTAACTTTCCTAGCTATATATGAACTATATAACCATTAACATTAACCAGAAGTATCGGTACGATAATTGAATTAAGAAAATTCCGAATACAAATTAAAAATAGAAATCAATTATGCATTTTAATGAACTAAACATATAATATACTTAAAAATAAAAAACACAACTTTAAATTGAGGTCATGTTCCAAACTTCCATAGTATCAAAGAGGAATTAACCATGGTTGAACCATTTCTCTGGTTCACACGGTTCAACCGGGGTTGGGGTGTTACAATAAAATAAAAATAAAAACAAAGTTTGGAGTACTACATTCGGGGGAATTGAGTGACTTAGAACAAAAATTAAGAGTTGAAACAAAACGGAGGGACGGCATGTTCCTCATATACATTACAATAATTATCCAAATCGTTACAACCTTTGTAAAAACGGTTTTGGTTACAAATAATAAATTACATAACTATATATTTATATACGCAATAATGGCATGAAAAGAAAAAACAAATCGGTCAATTTTCTTCTTACAAAAAAAAAGGTTAACTAAAGACAAACCGGTCAATTCAGGTTGAATTTAATTCTCTTTTCCAACCAAAAAAAGGTTGAATTAAATTCTCTATTACAACAAAAAAGTGGTTGAATTAAATTCTCTTAAACAACAAAAAAAAGGTTGAATTAAATTCTTAAATTACATTTTCTTAAATTAAATTCTCTTAAACTACAAAGAAAAAGTTGAATTCAATTGACTGCATTGAAATGACTTGGGACTTGAAAACTAACTTGGGACTTGAAAACTAACTTGGGACTTGAAAACTGAGACTTGAAACTGTCTGACTTGAACTCTATCAAGTATCTTTAAACTGTCTGACTTGAACTCTATCAAGTATCTTTAAACTGTCTGACTTGAACTCTATCAAGTATCTTTAAAGTGAAAATGAAACTGACTTGAAACTGTTTTCAAGTATCTCTATAACTCTATAAACTCTATAAACTCTCTGTAAACTCTCTCTTTCTTAATTTGCAAGTCAATTCAATTCAATAATTTGAAAAAATTTGCAAACAAAAATAAAAAATGTAAACAATATTTCACTCTAATGTACGCGAAGGTACTGTACTATTATGTTTGGTATATAAAATAAAATTATTCTATACTGACTATAATAGTGAAATTAACTCTGAAATTAACTCTCTTACATTTAACTTCTCTTACATTTAACTTCTCTTACTTTTAACTTCTCTTACTTTTAACTTCTCTTACTTTTAACTTCACTTACTTTTAACTTCTCTTACTTTTAACTTCTGTGAAAATTAGTTTCACTAAAAAAAAATGTATCACCGGTGTCTGAAATGTTCACTGTGTTTTGTGTTAATTCTGGCTCAATACTAAATATTAACTGTTAATAATACTGGCTTTTCAAATGTATACAAATTACTTAAAAAAAAAACCAACTCTGTACTTAGCAAAATTTCTACGGCGAAATCCTTAGAGACGTGTCGTGAAGACGTGTCTTGCTGGCTACTTCTTCTTGGATGAAAACTAGGCGTGGAGAACTTGGAGTCGTGACACACCGGTTCAAGGGTGGATGTTACGAACTAGAAGTCGTGACAAGCCGGTGAAATGGGTCGCCACTTGTTAAAATCCTCTTAAAATATTCTTCTAATCCTGGGGCAGGGTCGCCAGACTGTTAACCCATCCGTCTATGGCCCTGGGGTGGGTCGGAGTCGACGGGGGTTCTGGTTAGGAGGCAGCAACGGATATTTCTTCTGTAACACTCTAATTCTTTTCCGCCGGTCAAATGGTTTTATCCTGATGCAGGGTAATTTCTATTCTGGCCAAAGAGTGGCCACTCTGTTAAACTCTTGGCTACAGACTCGCCAGACTGTTATGCCAATATCTTCTATGTGCTTGGGTCGTCAGTTGTTAATTCTTCTCTTTTTATAATACTCTGATACTTTCTCTGATACTAAAATTATCGACTTTTCTTTTATAACTTATCGACTTAAATAAGTTCTTCTGAAGAGAGCCCAACTCGAGGGGGAAAATAAAAAGTTTCTCTTACTGTAATTTACTTAAAATTTACAGGTAGTGCTCTCAATTTACAGGGGTAGAGGTTCGACCACTTTCGACCATGGCTCAGGCCGGAATCTAAAAAAAGTTAAGGAGGCAAGGGGCCTCTGCCCCCTCCCCGCAGCGAGGCTGCTAATAAGGGAGTCGTAGCAGTGACCAAAGCAGAGTCCCGTAATGAAGTGCAGTTCATTTTACAAATACATGTATAATATAAGCCTAAATGTTGGGGGAAGGCAGTTGAAGGTTAAGTTCCCCCCTTTTAAACACATGATCAGATGTTTGAAAAATTCCAAATCAAAATAATAAAAAAAATAAAAATAAAAATTAATTTGTATTTTTCGCCGAGTCTACATTTATGAAGGCGATATAATTTCATAGTAGTACATAAGTACAATTTGAGTACATGACTGAGTATGTATTAATTTTCGTTCATTACAATTACGATTACAATTACCAATTAATTCATATTCACTTATTGTTTAATTACATTTCCATTTAAAGTACATTCTTACATTATATATTAAATCATTACATTTAATTACAGTTTCAATGAAGTACGTTACAAGTTATTATTAATTACAGTTTCATTAAAGTACATTACGTTATATTAAATTAAAGTATTACAGTTAATTACAATTGAACAGTTACTATAACTGTTTTGTTTTTAGAGTGTTTCATATTAATAGACAATTAAGATGTTAGAAATATAATACAAAGTACATGAGACATGACACACATAATATAACATAACGCATGATAATGTTATAAATTCGAATCAGAGCGAAAGGAGATTTTTATCTTAGAAGCGTTCACTTATGCCATAGTTCGCGGAATTTGATCACTTACCTCAGCATTTATGAATATCTTGTGAGGGGTGAACGCACTTGAAAAAAAATAATGAAAAAAATAATACGAGAACGTATTTGCGCGTTTTCGAACGAATGCATAAAGTTTTGCGTTTCACGAGCAAAAATGAATATTTAATAAAATTGACATAGGATAATGGTCAAGATAAGATATGGACGTATGGGGGGGGTATATGGTCGAATAATAGTTATATTTATACTACATAACACATAAATAATGACTTCTATAGAGTGTACAGTTTTTATTATGATGTTAAAGAATTTTCATACATTGAATACTGGAGATATGAAGAAGGGAAATTAATGACGGGAAAATGTGACGTCATAGTTATTGAATTTGTACGTATAGTACAAATCATTATTAGGAAGATTTACAAGAACGAATTAGAGACAAAGAGTGGGTAGTAATGACTAAGAAGTACAACTACGGGTTCCAATCCTGTTATATGCAATGTTTATGCATAATCTAGGGACGAGTGTGAGATGCAAAGCAATCATAATTAATTATAATAAATTCTATAACAAATGAAAAATGGAAAATGGATACGACTAAACCATAGAAATGGTAGATCGTAGGGTTCTGACACAAACGAAAATAGAAAGCTACAAATAAATTTTTTATCGAAACTCGCGTTAAGCGATTTTGGTTCTTATGTAAAAATGAATATTGATTATTCATTGTTCATTTTTACATATATATATATAAATATATATAAATATATATATATATAAATATATATATAAATATAAATATATATATATAAATATATATATATAAATATACAAATATATATATATAAGGAGACATATATATCAATATATATAATATTATATATACATAAATAATATATATATATATATATATATATATATATATATATTATATAATAATATATATATATATAAATATGATGAATAAAACCACGAAGGAAAGGAAACACAAAAAGGTGCTCAAGCGCTTTCGTCTAATGACATCCTCAGGAACACTGAAGTATATAAAAGGTTACGGCCTATATATAGGTTACAGAAAGAAAAAAAAATAAATAACATACATACACACAAACATATATATATATATACATACATATCTACATACATACATATATATATATATATATATATATATATTATATATATATATATATATATATATATATCAATAAACGGAGAAGTAAAAATAAAACTTAAAAATTAAAAATTAGAGGATTAACAAAGAGGCAAACAGATTTGTAAGGAAAAATATCGATTTTTAGCACAAGATCAAATGAATTATAAAAATACAAATTTATAATGGAAATCTGCCCGGGTTTTAACACTTTGCCTTTTAGAGTCAAGTTTCGATATATATAAAAATAAAATGAAGATTAAAAGTTAATAAAGTAGCGTACAAGTTTACCAAAGATTTCGCGTCCTACCCTTTTTATCTAAATTTGTTTTGAAGGAATTCAAAACAACAGGATCGAGTTGAAAAAGACCTTTGCTTATGTTGAAGTTATTTGAAAGTTGGATAATGGCAGACTCAAGAATATTTCTATTGGCAATGTTGCTAGAATGAAATAAAACTGAAGCATTATTCCAATCAATACATATAAATATATATATTTATATATATATTTATTTATATATATATATATATAAATATATATATATATATATATATATATATATATATTAGTTGTATATTTCTATAGATGTTATATATTTCTATAGATGTTATATATTTCTATAGATTTCCTCAGATGTGATCAGTCTTTCCTTGTGAACAGACGTGTTTTATCGAGTGTCCAGTGTTATCAATTGAATAAGTGGTTTTCGTTGAAGTGTTTTAAAAAAAAAAGTGTTCCGTGCATTCTTAACTAAATTACTTCGTGCTACTAATCATTCATTAACGAATATATTTCATTTATTGACGTTATTCAGTACTATATTATTTGATCAAACCAAGGCTACTGTACGTGGCTTGCCTTGTTTGTTTTTCAAATCAATCAGAAAACGTGGAGACATAAGGTTCATTTTTCCGTGCTTCGAGAGGTCAGGTAGTGTGTGGTCACAAACCGTGTGAAGGAAAGGAAAAAATCGGTTCGAATCGCGGACAGATAAGTGTTATAAATACTCTTATTTTACAGATCTTTTGTTGGTAGCTTAATTCTATATTAATTTAGTATAAATTTGTGCTACAAGAACATGTTTCTGCGTTTCAAGAACGCGGTAGACCTACGTTGTAATTTATTAATTTCCAAACGCTCGTTTTTTGTTTTTGTTTTTTTTGTTGTTCAACTAATTAAAAGCATGGCACACCGTCAAGTACTTGCAGTCGCTGTGAAGGGAAATTTGCTGCTGACGCGTTTACAATGGCTAATAATAATGAACAGTTAGTTTGCAGGTGGTGCTCAAGCATGGAAGTGCTGAGGAACGAGTTAGAACGTGAGAGGGAGGCCAGGGTGAGACTTGAAGAAAGCGTGATGCTCCTGACGGCAAAATTAGAATCCCTTGAGACTCCAGTTACGACCCCTCCTGCCTCAGTTTCTACTAATAACATAAATAGTACTAATAGCCCTCTCTCTTCCTCTAGTTCCCAACCCTTCGTTCGAGTGCGAAATGGAGCCCCATTGAGAAAAGCAAAGACCTGTCTACCAGTAATAACAAGCAATAAGTTTTCTGTTTTAGGTTTCGAAGATGCTGATGAACCGGAAATAAGACTCGTTGGCGATTCCATTGTTCGAGGGCAGCTCGAGGAATTCTGTGTGGAGAAACCCTCGTCGTAGGCGCAGTTACTGCTACCCTGGTGCAAGGGTGGAGGATATAACTAATAGTGTTGACCATTTTACAGACGGTACCACCGAGGACACAACGTATGTTATTCATGTCGGTACTAATAACGTTTTAAATTCTAGATCGGAAGAACTGCTGGCTAGGTACAGGGACTTATTAGAGCGATTAAAGGAGAAAACTAATAAGATTGTTTTAACAGGTATACTTCCTCGAATTATCCAACGAAGCGATTTCTACTGCAAGGCGACCTATATTAACAATAACCTAAAGTCTCTTTGCCAACAGGAAGGAGTGCATTTTGCAAATTTTTGGAACAGTTTCTACGGCAGGAGGGACTTGTTCCTCGAAGATGGACTTAATTTTAATGACGTTGGAGCTGCGCGTTTAGGAAGACTATTTCATAATACTGTCTCTTCTTTTCAGGCTGCCGTAACCCGAACGGTTCCAGCGTAAATTCCACAAACAAATTTCCCTGCGCTCGCGAAGGTGTCGCAATTACAAACAATTTGAAGGTTCTATCCTTAAATGCTCGTAGCCTCGGAAATAAAATAAACGAATTTTTTTCTTTAATTGCTTGTAAAGACTATGATTTAATTGCGATAAATAAATCGTGGCTTAGCACTGAAACACGTGACTTTGTAGGGGAGTATCAAATTAAAGGTTATAGACTTTTTGTTAAAAACAGAATAGGTAGGCGAGGAGAAGGTGTTATGTTGTATATCAAAGATAATATTGCGAACGTTATAGAAGTAAAGCACTCAATTCCAGAACCGATAGATTCGACTATAGCAGAACTTAAATTCAACGATTTCAAACTTCTTGTTGCGGTTATATATAGGACCCCTAATCAAACAGCTGATACGGACGAAGCGTTATATCGTGAACTAAAGAGAATAATCGGTAGTGAGCAGGCTCTAGTTATGGGTGACTTTAATTGCGCCAACGTGAATTACGATACAATGCAGGGAGACGTGGAAGGTAATCGTTTAGTTAATTTTCTCGAGGATAGCTTTCTTATTCAAAAGGTTGGGGAACCTACGAGGTTGGACAGTATTTTAGATTTAGTAATAACTACGGATGATAGGCTAATTACTGATCTTCAAGTAATAGAACCGTTGAGCAATAGCGATCACAATATGGTAGAGTTTGTCCTCTCAGTAAGTCACTCGAAACCAACTAACTCGACTAAAATTCCTAACTTCCAGCACGCAGACTTTAGTAAATTTCGAAATAAATTTTCACACGTCAATTGGGAAAACGTAATGGGGAACTCCAAAGCAAAACTAATGTGGGAATCGTTCGAAACGGTATTTAGGACTATAAATGAGGAATGTGTACCGTACAAAATTAAGCGAGCGAAAGTAACCAACAAGCCCTTGTGGTTTACTTCTTGAGTAGGAGACATTATAAAGAGTAGAGATAGGGCTTATTGGCTATATAAGTGCGATAAAGATAATCTGTTGTTACGAAACAACTACATATCTCTAAGGCGTGAAGCTAAAAGTGTAATAAAAAAGTCCAACCGCGAATTTGAAATCTCCATAGCTCGTGACGGTAAAGAAAACCCCAAGCGATTCTTTCAATACGCCAATAATAGAAATCCAGTAAAAAGTGTCTTGGGGCCTTTGAAAAATGTAAACGGAGATCAAGTTTCTGAAAACAAGGAAATGGCTACCTTGCTAAACGAATTATTTACGTCAGTTTTTACTATAGAAGATGTAACGAATATCCCTTCGGTCATAGACATAATACCTTTTGATAATGGTAATATTTTGGATAATATCGTGGTTAGTAAAAGGGAAGTAATGCGCTATGTTGATAAAATGAAAACGCATAAATCACTGGGGCCGGATTCCATATATCCCATACAACTAAAGAATTAAAAGATAGCATTGTTGTGCCGCTAACAAAGATTTTTAATGCGTCTATTTCTGAGGGGTCCGTACCAGGTAATTTCAAGTTAGCAAACGTAACACCTATCTTTAAGAAAGGCAATAAAGGTGCGGCGGGAAATTATAGGCCAATCAGTTTAACGTCTGTTGTAGGTAAGCTACTGGAATCAATAATTAGGGATCGTATAGTCGAACACTTGGAAGTGCATAAACTAGTTAGAAATACGCAGCACGGTTTTAGGCAAAACAAATCATGCTTAACTAATCTTTTAGAATTTTTCCAAAGCGTGGTTGACGTTTACGATAGACATCGGGCGGTTGATGTAGTGTATTTAGATTTTCAAAAAGCGTTTGACACCGTGCCGCACAAAAGACTCATTGAAAAAACTAAGGCTCATGGAATCAGGGGTGTAGTAATAAATTGGCCTGAAGAGTGGTTGCGAGGTAGGAAACAGAGGGTGGTCGTTGATGGAGCGGAGTCGTGTTGGGCTAATGTAGCGAGTGGCGTTCCTCAGGGTTCTGTGTTGAGCCCGTTGCTTTTTCTTACATATATTAACGATTTAGATGTCGGCCTAGTCAGTACAGTTTCAAAGTTTGCGGATGACACGAAGCTGGGTTGTAGGGCGATTAATGACGAAGATAGAGGTAAAATCCAGGAAGATCTGAATAAAATCGTTGATTGGTCAGTCACATGGCAAATGAGATTTAACGTTGATAAGTGCAAATTTTGCATATAGGTTCGCGTAACGGTAATTTTGCGTATAGTATGTCAGGGAAAGATTTAACAAGCGTAGAGCAGGAAAAAGATTTAGGAGTTATAGTCACTGGTGATTTAAAAGTAGCGAAACAAAGTACAGCAGCGGTCAATAAGGCGAACAAAGTGTTAGGTTTTATAGCTCGAAATTTTCAGTACAAATCGCGCGATATTATAGTTCCACTTTATAAATCATTAGTTAGACCCCATTTGGAGTACGCGGTCCAATTTTGGAATCCGCATACGCGCAAAGATATAGACAAAATCGAAAGAGTTCAAAGACGAGCAACTAAGATGATTCCGTCGCTTAGGTCAAAGTCGTACGAGGATAGGCTTAAGGAGTTAAAATTAACAACACTCGAGACTAGGAGGCTAAGGGGTGATCTAATCCAGGTTTTCAAAATTATGAATGGGTTCGATAACGTAGATAGAGATAGCTTTTTCGAAATATCTCAATATAATAGGACTAGAAATAACGGGTGTAAGTTGACAAGTAGAAGGTTCGAGACAGCAGTTGCCAAAAACTTTTTTACGCATAGAATAGTAAATAGGTGGAATAGTTTGCCGGTAGAAGTAATCAGTAGCACGTCTATATACATGTTTAAAAATCGATTAGACGCATATATTGATAGATTGGGTATAGTTTAAGGTAGTAAAATTAAGGCGTTGTGGTGATAGATCCCACAACTGAACGCAAGTGTTGTGGGATATAGGGAGGCAGCATCTTGGGTTAGGAGATACTCTCTGTCCTTACACACCCCATTTAAAGAGATTCCTCTGCCGAGCGGTGCCCCACATAGTACTGTGAGGTATTGAAAAACTCATGATCTTCACTTGCCCCACAAACACCTTGAAATGGGAGACCCAAAGTGGGTGCACACACATTTCTACATTACTGTACAGTCTTTACAGCCAAACCTACACTTTTCCTCCTAAGTATATATATTGTAATGTATATTGTTTGTAAATTTTGACTTGGTCCGCAATCGATATGGACCGTGACTTATTTTTCGTTGGGCATGGTACTAGTATTGATGGATACCATAATGAAAATGACTGAATTCTTTGGATCTGATATATTTGCATGTCAGTTATAAATAGCTATAGAGTGTAACATAATTGTGGAAAGTAGTCTATTATGACTTGATCCCTTGGATCCAGAGATTCTATCTTTAGTTTTAAATCGATAATTAATTAGTTTTTAATTATTTAGTTTTGCAAAAATTGGTAGTTGCGAATGTACAGGCAGTTGTTACATAAATTTTTTATGTTCTTGTGGTTCGGAACCCACATAAAATTGAAGGTCCCCTCCGCCACCACGGAGGACATACACAATACACAATTACGAACACAGTTAGGTAGACCAGCCATGAGTGGATCCTAGGGTCTTTGTTGGTCTGAAACATTATAACATTATATATATATATATATGTATATATATATTTATGTATATATATTAATATTCCTATATTTATATATATTTTTTTTTATATTTATATATATATATATATATATATATAATATATATATATATATGTTATTAGATTTATTTTCTTATTTATTTCTCATTATATTCAATCATTTCATTAATTTAACAAACGATTGGTTTGAGTTTGTACAGATATATCTTCCATATTTTGAAACCACTACAACCATAAAACCGTACCGGCTGCCTCATGAAATCTGCTCGTTTTTTGTGAGAGAAAGAGAAATGATAGTGAAGTTGTTGGACGGTTTAATTGGTTTCAAAGCTCTGAATAGTGAGGTTATAGAAGAATTCTGTTTCAAATTTGTTCAGCTAGCTGTGTTGTTGTTTTTTCTTCAGGTTTGATCGGTGTATCATAGTAAAGTGCATTAAATTGCATTCATTTTTTAAGTTCAATCATCTATTTCAAATTAGGCTGTTATAAGGCTGTTAGGTATAACATTTCCCTTTCAGAAAACGCAATCGATCTTCCTTATATTCAAGTATTATCAAGGTAAAGTGTTTATAATTAAAACTACCAAGTTAATGGTCTATTTTGTTTTCTTAGAATAAGACAATTACTACCAACTAAAGTGGGTGTTAAACTATAATCAAGTTTAACCCTCTGATAGCATAAAATTTCTATCAGCGGGAATCAATAATATTAGTTAGGATTTAATTTATGATTTGGGAAATAATTCATAATCGTGATTTAGTGTTAATAAATTAATAGTTTAGTATTCAAATACTGTGTTAGGTTAAAACAATTTTAATTCTAACATAACTGATAGAAATTTTTCATGAGTTTAAACTAAAGTTTGTTTTTGTTCATATTTGTATAATATTCCTGCTGATAGAGAATTAAGTCCTGTTCTGGAATTTGGTAATTTCAGTGAAATTGATAAGCATTATAAAATTTAAACTTCAGATTATAAATCTGTGCATAGTCATTTTCTAGTTTATTTAGGCTTTAAAAATTATAAATTTTTGGAATTGCCAAATTGACAGTGAATTCTCCAAAAAAGAGGTGTCCTCTCTCTTGCTCAAAATTTGGTACTCGTGTGTGGAAAGTACAGTGTTTGTAATAATTAAGTCAAGATTCTGCTGCTGTGAATTAGTTTGATCACAGAGTGGGTTTGGTATTTTCAGGATTTAAGTTTGGCCTACCATTTTGGGCCTATTTTTTCGGGCCTACTATTTGGTGCCTACTCTTTTGAGCCTCAATTTTTGTGAATCTACAGTACCTCTATGACCTATCATTTTATCCTATCCAAATTAAATTTAAAACTTAATATTGATTCAAGAATTCCCTCTTATTATTATTCTAGAATTAAGTGAAATTCAATTATTTTCGAGTTCCAACGTTCAAGAATTTTTAACATAAATATGTCTGAACTTAAAGAATTTATTGAAAGGCGTGGAGGTCATAGAGCTATGGTTTCTAGACTCATTTCGAGTTTGGATGAGCTTTTAAATGAGAAGGAAGTTCTCGTTGAAAATCTAGAGACTAGACTAGAACAACTTTGCACCCATCAATGTAAACTTTTGGAGCTTAATGACAAAATTCATAGTAGTTTAGAGGATCAAGGATACTTAGATGATTTAAAAGAATCGGAAGATAGGGATTTAGAAATTCGAAAATGCACTCTTAAAATAAAAAATGTATTACATAGATCAAATAAAGGATGCAAAGGAGAAAATTAATAGTTCTAGAAATGCAACAAATAACCTAGAAAATAGCTTTTCAAACTTTGAGAAATTTCAGTGACTTCATGAAAGGGTTAAGTGCTATTTTGAAATGCTGCACCACCTAACCTTCAGTGCAGAAATTTCAGTGGTTCTACTGACAAGCACGAGTTTAAAGACTTTGTCAGTTCGAGAATTTGATCGGTGTTCGTACTGATCTGCCAAATTCTGCCAAATTATCATACTTAAAAGGGTATTTGAGGGACATAGCTTATCAATCAATTAAACATTTGTCAAATGTTGACGACGATTATGAGATAGCTCTAGACATTTTAAAGGATCTCTTTTTAGACATCCCTTATATAATTGTGAGTCATTCAAGAAATTAGTTGCGGCTAATGGTTCTTGATCTTAAAAATTATGAGGTGGATTTACTGGATGAAACCTCGTCTGGTAATTTGTTGTTGGGTCACATCTTAATGAGTAAATTACCTATTTCATTCAAGAAGGAAATTGTTCGCAAATGCGAATCCAATTACCCTTCTCCAAATCAAATTTTTAAGAATTATGGTGAGATTATTAAAACTTTGTCCAGATTAAAGTCTAGTAAAGCCAAGCCTAATCAAAATCTCAAAATTCTACAAACACAATAATGTGGTAAAAACCATTCAAAGTGAAGAACCTAAAGCCACTCTTCAAAATTTTCAGACTGCAGACTCAAATATGCCTCAACCTAAAAAGGCCGGTCCTAATTTTAAAAAGTGTAAATTTTGTGATGGTGGCCACTCTTTAATTCGCTGTTCTAAATATGACACTTCAAAAAAGGCTTAAAAGATGTCAAGAAATAAATTTATGCTCTCATTGTTCGAGCATCATACATTTGGGAAACAATTGTCCTGGTAAGGCTAACAAGCTCTCATTTTCTTGTGCAACCTGCGGTTTGAACTCTCATATTTCAGCATTATGTCCCAAGTTGGGTTCAAATGAAATAACTAATGGTGTCGAGACGCAGGTAAACAGTGTATCGGTGCATGCATTGTCTTCGGAGAATCAGATATTTCGAAGTCGCTGCGTCTTGTTACCTACCGTGACTCTAGAACTTGTAAATCAAAATAATGTCAAATCAGTTAGGTGTTTGCTAGATTTAGCTTCACAAAGATCATATATCAGACCCTCAGTTGTAGATGGTTGGGAATGCCAATTAAAGAAACCTAAATTCGAATGTCTAATAAGAACCTTTATTGGATCTCAAGTTAGAGAAATTCATGGCTTTCGGGGTGTAAAAACCCTTGGCATTGTTCCCTTTTTAAACTTACTAATCTTTTTTTTTTTTTTTTCAAGAACCCTGCAGTCATAGGTGGCTCGAATATGACAGTAGAAATAGATGAAACACACTATTCGAAGAGAAAGTACAACCGCGGTCGTATGCTACAAGAACAATGGGTTTTTGGTGGCATTTGCCGAAAGACGGAGGAATGTTTCTTGTATGCGGTACCAAAAAGAGATCGAGCAACATTAGAAAATTGTATAAAACCAGCCACCACCATCGTATCCAATATGTGGAAAGCCTATAGTAATTTGGAAGGTTACAATTAAACACATTTAACGGTGAATCACAGCGAGAATTTCATAAATCCATTAACTGGTGCCCATACCCAGCGCATCGAAAGCTTATTGAATTTAGCTAAACAAAGGAACAAGAGACATTGGGGAACATCTAGAAATATGATAGATTCTTATTTATGTGAATTTCTGTGGAGAAGACAAAAAGGAAAGGACATTTTTATTGAAATCTTAAATGCAATCTCTACTTTTAAATAAAATAAATTGACTATAACTCATATTAATTTCTCCAAAATAAGATATACATTATTGAATTCAGCAAGTAAAACTACAGGGTGTCCCATAAGTCCGGCATCATAGATTCATATTTTTCTATTTCTACAAACCATAATTCATATTTTTCTTATGCTCGGGATGCCAATTTCCCATCCACCATTCTGTTCAGTGACGAGGCTGTTTTTTATGGAAATGGTGAGGTAAATCGACAGAACACCCGCTACTCGTCTCGAAACAACCCTCACTGATATACCTCTTCAAAGAACAAGGTGCATCTCGGGTGATGGTATGGTGTGGCATTTGGAAGGATCGCATCATAGGCCCCCTCTTTTTCGATGAACATGTCACTGGAGGCACCTACCTACGTATGCTCAAGGAAGAAGCATTTCCCAGTGTCTTGAACGAAGAAGGAAATTTCCCAACATGATTCCAGCAAGACAGCGCTCCTGCACATTACAGCACCCAAGTAAGGGAATACCTGTACCAACAATTCCCTCGTCATTGGATAGGACGTCGAGGGCTTGTGGAATGGCCAGCTAGAAGCCCGGATCTAGGTTTTTATCTCTGGGGGCTACTTGAAAGCGTTGGTATACGCAGAAAAAATTAGGAGTGTTGGTCATTTGCGGCAGCGCATTATTGGGGCATGTAACACCATTACTCATGACATCATTCACCGTGTGCTTGCTGACTGGGTATCACGTCTGAATTTGTGTATTGAAAACAATGGTGGACATATTGAGCACGTTCTGTAAATAAAAGCTTTTGTTTTGCCTTTTTTTATTATTTTAACTATGATGCCGAACTTATGGGACACCTTGTACAGTAGAAAATATATAATTTCATTTTTTGTTGCTGGGGTAGAACGGAACGGAAAAGAGCTATATATGCTATGTATGTGTGTAATGTATGTATGTGTGTAATGTATGTATGTGTGTTATGTATGTATGTGTGTAATGTATGTATGTATGTGTGTATGTATATCATACGAAGGTTTATCGTGAGATTTGTTCATGATCCGATAATTCTTGCGCAAACATTTAGCAATAACACATCTTACGAGAATGAGGTTATTGCGGGTAATAAATAATTATAATCCACCCAAAATCTACTTAGTCTAGTTATTTAAAAATAGTGTAGACATCCTGACAAAATTGGATGAGAAGAAAACGTTCTTGAAAGAAAACGTAGAAATCTTTTAACAAACTAATTTATTTTTCATCTACTCTACATAATTACCAATACACGCATATTTTTTTTGTTTTGTTTTATCATGTAAAACTTTGTTGAAGTATAAATAAGAGAAAATTATGTAAAATTTTGTTTATCAATTTTATTATGATGATCTCTCATAATAAAAAAAACATAAATATCACCGCTAATAACCTTGTCATTCTAAGTAAGTGATTACTTTACAGGTAATTAAAGTTAAGGGCACACATCCAGATGTTCAAAAGTAAAAGCTAACTTAATACTGTAACTTGAATGTATGCCAAAGAGGATCGAAGTAGCTTGAAAACGTTCTTCAAAGAAAACCTTTTAATAAACTAGTTTGTGTTGCAATTTGTGTACATTATTAGCTTCAAAATTTAGGATATGGTATAGCAGCAAATAACATGAAAATTGGTTAATATCTTTTACTGCACATGACCAATTCATGCCTTCTCAAAGACGTCGTAACGTTAATTATATATTATTTAATGAAGTCTTTCAAAATTAGAGAACACTTTCTATATAAAGGCATATGATGAAGATATATACACATTTCTTATTGGAAGACATACTCATGTTTGTCTCGCATTATGAAAATTTATCCCAGTAACATTGTTTATTAAAATAGGTTTTTTTAAACTTTCATAAACCTTAAATTATTACATACAAAATGTTCGTTAATCTTCTTCAGAATCTAATTTTTTTGTCTCTAACCTGATATCTCCAATAACAAAACTATTTCTATTCACCTAAACATCGCATTTCTTGGAATATACTGTATATTATACATGCACACAAGATCGAATTACATCCTGATAATACCAAAGTATATAAATGCGTTGGATGTACTGTAATAAAATCGGTCTTAAGTTGGTTGGTTAATATAATACTGTAGAACATTTTACAATAGGCCGGGGCGAAAAATTAAATTTGTGAATTTCCACATGCCTGTCTCAAAGAAATTTGTAGATGCACTATAAATACTCAGCAATGATAAAAAAAACTAAATTGATCAAGTTTTAGACGTTCCGCAAGTCCTCTGAAGATTGCAAGTAAAACGTAAAACTTTATTTAAATATGTAAACTTTATTAATTACACCAGTACACATTTGAAAACCTGTCGATCGATTTTTACAAACTAGTTGGTGATTCTATATAATTTGAGTGCGCTGATCTCAAAAATATAGTTAGTTTTTCCCTATCACGTATGGTTTTCTTACTACAGGGTGTCATAAATCCCCGATTTATCCCCAAATGTGAACCATCTTATCGAGACCAACATTGGATTGCACATGCTAAACCATAAATTTTGTTGTTATAGACTACAGTAACGCTTACATAATAATGTAGGGTAAATATATATAACAACCAGTCCCGTTTCCAGCAAAATACTCTCTCCCCTCCCATCAATGGGTGGTTAACATTTGGGGACAGATGAGGTATTACAACACCCCTTGTAGCACGAAATCTTTAGGTGATAGAATAAAACCTAATTAGAGTAGAATTAAATAGCTCCTAGCTCTTGGACAAGCATATTGCTTGTTTATGAAAGAATAAAAAAATAACAAAGAAACAAAATATATTTACCTTCTTTACTTGCAAACATTTCAGGACTTATTCCAAAGACAAGACTACGAAGGGAGATCTGACTAAGGACGACTAAACCGGTGCTTCTTTGATGTTTTCTTATGCTGTGCGTTAGGCTGATCTCGTTGCAGACACCAGCAGTAATCCGCCATCATATTTGTATGCCATCTTCCTTGATATCATCTTTCCATGGTTTTGATGTCCTGGTGAAATCGTTCCCCTTGCTCCTCACTGACATCTCCGAGATTTTCGGGAAAACGGTCAAGATGCGAAAATAAGAAGTGAACTTTCAGGCTCATGTTGCAGCCTAAGGCGCAAAACTTTTTAAGCATATTTTCCACCAGTCTTTCATAATTTTGGCTTTTGTAGTTTCCCAAGAAGTTTTCAACAACATCTTTGAAAAGCCATGCTTCTTTTTCTTTATTGGTCATTGTGTTCAGGAAATGATCGTCTGTCAATAACTTTCTAATCTGAGGACCTATAAAAACACTTTCCTTTATTTTCTCGTAGCTAATCCTTGGATATTTTGAACAAATGTACTTGAAACACTCACCTTCTCTATTCAATGCTTTGACATGCTGCTTCATCAAGCCTAACTTAATGTGCAAGGGTGGTAGGAGGATTTTATTTGGTTCAACTAGATGTTCATGTAAAATGTTCTTTGATTCTGGGGTAAGATTCTCTCTTGGAGGCCAAGTTTTCCTCTTCCAGTGCTGGTCACGTGCTGGACTATCCCATTCGCAGATGAAACATGGCATCTTAGTGTATCCTGATTGCTGCCCAAGTAACATGCAAAGGACTTTGAGATCCCCACACAATATCCATCTGTGATTTTGATACTGAATTTTTTCCAGAAGCAGTTTCATGTTATCATAGGTCTCTTTTAAATGAGTAGAATGGGCCACTGGGATTGATGCATATTTGTTACCGTTGTGCAGTAACACTCCTTTTAGACTGGTTTTAGAGGAATCTATAAACACCTCCAGTCACTGGTTTGGTATTCGATGCCTAGCTTGCCACTAATCCTGTGATGTCC